>VXBN01005888.1:323212-496596 GCA_013397395.1 Sinosuthora webbiana
TTAGTTATTGCCTTTTTTAATTTTTTTTTCCCTCTCTCTAAATTTTAGGTAGATTAAGGGGGAAAATTTTGGTTTAGTATTTTTAATTTTTTTTTATTTTAATTTTTTTTTAAAAAAATGATTTTATTACTGCTCAATAACCGCGCTCGCCACTCAGTCACTTAGCAACTCTCTACGCTTCTAACCCGCGGAGGTGCGCGGTGTCCGCGGGGCCGCGCCTCGCTCCTTCCCTCCCACCTTGTACCCCTCCGCCCGAGCTCGGAATAATTTCCCCACTATTTATTTATTACGTGTATTTTCCCCCTCGATTTGGACATTTTAAACCCTTCCCTGGTATCGCTAGAATGGACAAATCAAAGGGGGTGCGTGGATTTAGGCGCTGAGATTGTTCTTTTCACACCCCTCCGCCCCATGATAAAAAAATAACATTTCCCCCCCCAAACTTGCAGGACTTGCTGAGGGGGAAAGAATAGCCTTTTGTCCTGCCGAGGGACGTGCCCCCAAGGTAAATCCTGGCTGGAGCTTAGCTCCTGGTACTTTGCCGGGTCCCAGGGCTCTGGCTGTGTTGGGGAGGAGGAAAGTAGGAGATGGAGATCTCAAAGTAGTAGAAGTAATTTCTTCTTTCAGCTACACTTCTCCGCTGCCTTTGAATTGCCTGCAATGAATGTACGTAGCTCTAATTGAAGTACTTTAATCATTCACACTTGATTAAGTATACCGTGACCAGAGGAGAGGAATACACACGGCTCCCTAGAACGGGAGGGATGGGATGACATTTTAATCCCGTGTTTTAAAAAACATCAGTGGAGCAGGAAAAAAAAACCAAAAAAAAAACCAAAACCAACCGGTCGGCGGTGACGGTTCGGTGTAACGGTCCCTTGTTTCCATACAGATGGTGGCTTTCCTTCGGGATGAAATCGCGGTGGTTGTGGATATTTGGGGAGGAGGGAGGAAGAAAAGGCACGTACTTTTAGGTTTGTTTAAGCGGAGTGAGGAAAATAATGATAGACGAGATGCCTGGTGACAAAATGCTTTTGTTCCTGTTTCCATCAGTGCATAAGGGCGCCGACCTGCTTTAGCATTCTTTAAAGGTCTCTCTTTACCAAGGAAAATTGAAGACGGTCTCATTATAGGAGAGTGTGTTCGGAATACTATGAGGTATTTATGAATTCAGAGGTGATTGTTGGATCGCAGACATTTCAATTACGCATCCTCTAGTACAAAAAAAAAAAAAAAAAAAAAAAAAAAAAAAAAAAAAATTTATTTGTAGCGATGTGTTCCGTAATCTGTTACTTCCATAAAGCTGATTTGTGCTCGAGCTCCGGAGCTGCCTGAGGGAATGGGTCCGTCCACGGGGCTCGAATCTTAAACATGGATTTGTGTTCTTTGCCTCGCAAAACTTTCTGCTGCAGGGGCAGCCCGAAGTTCCCATAAAAGCGATTGTTTGGGAAACGTCAGCCACCGTCAGTATTTTTCTGGAAAATCTGGCGTTGTGAATGCAGGGTGGTATTTTTAGAAAGGAGCTTTTTTTATTTTTGGAGGCGTTTGTGAAACCCACCTGTTAGCCATTAGGGGGGATAGAGGTTGGCTTTCATCGTCAGCAGACCCGGGCGCGTGTGGGGGCTGCGGGCTGTTCCTCACTTCATCCAAGCTCTTCCCAGTCGTGGGCAATCAAAATATCTTTCCCTTTAAAAGTTATAACCCAAGTGTTTCTGAAGCTGAACAGAAGATAAGGTAGTTCTCAGAGTGGTGGCACTCTCCTGCCTTTAGGAACACGGATTGCAGGAGCATTTGACTTTTCCTTTCTCTCCTAGAATTTCAGACTGAGATGTTTCCCTGGTCCAGGGTTTTATTGTCAGTTTTATAGAGTACAAATCACAGATGATGTTTTCTTGCTGTCAGCTTTCCCCCTTTTTAAGGTAGTTTTCCAGCCCATGTAGATGTGAGGGCTTGGCTGGCAGGGTGGCTCCAGAGCTCGATGCCCTGTGGAGCTGCCACCCCACAGCGCCCTTTGCTGACAGCTCCCTCTCATCCCCCCCTCTCCTCCCAGGGCAAAGTTGTGCCCTTTTTCCACTCCTGCTTTTCCTAGATGGAAAACACTCACAGGAATTTCCCCACAGCAAGAGCTGTAGCACAAACTGTCATCTTTAACGCTGGCGTTTCAGTGCACAGATTTGTCACTGGGCTCTGGTGATGATATTCCTTGCATCAGGAAAAACATCAGCCTCAAAGTATGAGGTCCCAGGCATGAGCTGGAAGTAACACACTGAAGCCTTTGGCCAGGAAAGTTGATTTATCCATCAGACTGGCTGCAGTTCAAATAAAACTTCTTCAGTTCAGCTGACTCTGGCAAGAATGAAATACACTAATGAAAAAAAAAAAAACCCTGAATCTGGGTTTGCCCAACAATTTGGAAAAGGTAGGTTAATTTTCCCTGGGTGTTTTGGGCTGTTTACTAGCTGTGGGAATTGAAAGAGGCTTCATGTTTAAAGCAGAAGAATTGGAAAAGCTGCTCGGAACACAGCACTGGCAAATTGCAAGTGTTTTGTTAAGATCTGGTGGATGATGCTGTCTCATAAAACCTGATGGGTGTCACATTTACTCCTCACATCACATCTAGTGAGCATTCCTGTCTTTGCTTTGTTTTTTGGTTGTAGTAAGTTAAAGAAGTAAAGAGTGGAGCTTGTGGTGAGCAGCTCTTCAATTTGGGCTGGTGATTTACACCTGCCCTAGAAATGGGGTTTTTTTTTTCAGATCCCTCTGTCCAGCTGTGAAGGATATTTATATGATAGACACTGAAAGGAGAAATGGTCAGGGCTCACAGGGGAATTAAAGACCATGTGGGGGGGAGTGCAAGGTGATTTTGGGGGTCCCCTCTTGCAGGAAGCACTGAAACTTTGGAGGGGAGGTTTTGGCAACTCACTGCTGCTTTGGCTCTGGTTACTGGAATAATACAATTGTTTTAGGCAGGAATTGGTGTTTTCTCCATTGCTGTTTGTGGTGCTGGAAGATGTGACTTCAAATGCAGTTTGTCACACCCAGGTATGAGGATGTAATTCTAGAATGCAGTTTGCCATGGTCACATAGGCCTGGGCCACCCATCATTCCTTATGCCGTGTTCCCATAGTTTGGGTTTTTTCCTCCTTGTGCTTTGCCAAAGGAAACAAGATAAGATTTAGGTGAAAGGATGAAAAATGTCATGACCATCCTCTGCAGCAGTGAGGTCTTGGCAACCAAATCTTCTCGTTGTACCACCCACGTGTTTTCTCCTTCTGCTCTGCCCCGCGCTGGTGAGGAGACTGGAATTTTGGCATTTTCCCAGGGAGTCACCACATAACATTCTGTGTTACATTCTGTGTGAAGTCAGCAGGAGTTTTGGTGACAGAGCACAGAAGAATCAGTGTCACTTGTTTAGTTCCACAATGGTGCTTTATAAGTGTGCACTCCCCTTTCTTGCACCATCAGCCTCAGTGGTTTTTTTAAGAAACAAGAATAAACATCTGGAGCTTTTTAGTTTTTGTTTCTCCTCTCTGAGGTGATGATGCAGGTGGAACACTGGACTTTGCTTTCTGTTGGACTTGATCTGGTGAGGGGGGAGCATGGTGGTGCTGTGTGGAAAGGTCATGGGGGCCCTCCTGCCAAAATTTGTGGTTTTTTTTTTTTTACTCTGTAATGTTTTCATAGAATCACAGAATGGTTTGGGCTGGAAGGGATCATCTAACTCCAACCCCCTGCCATGGACAGAGACACTTTCCATTACACCAGGTAGCTCAAAGCTCCAGCCAGCTTTGCCTTAAACTCTTCCTGGGATGTGCTGTGATTTATTAGAGCCTGGTTATATTATTTGGAATTTCCATGGGGTTATTAGAAAGAAATCCAGCTGGAATAGTTTGAGGGGGAAAAACGCCTGGTGGAACCAGAGTTTTTTATCTGCACCTGCACGATCTGAAAGTCAGTGTGGGTGGGATGGAGTTTGCTTTGCCTGGTCGGAGGTCTGTAATTGTGTCCTGTGTCAGGAGAAGCGTGGTGAAGAGCAAGGGCGGTGTTTTGGAGGAAAACATCAAAGCTGTGGTGCTGCAGAGGATGCCCCAAAGTGCTGTGTGTCACTGCTGTGTGTGATTCTGGGTGTTTCACATATTTTATCCAGTGGGGAGATGTGTGTAGCCCCCAGGGTGTGGGTAGGGAGCTGCTGTCAGACCCTGCAGGAGCCGTGGAGAGAGCTCAGCCTGGTTGAAATCAGCTTTGTTGGATCCACCAACCCTTCCCTGAGGACATCGGTGCTGCTGCCTGCTGGGGTTGCCAGTTTTGGGGGTTTTTATGGGATTTTTTTGCAATCCCAGCCAGGACCAGAGCGTGCTCTGGGGGATCCTGGATGCTCATCCCTGCTCTGTGGTTTTGGCAAGGGAGGACAGTCCCTGAAATCCCTTTTAGGGTGCCTGTGCACCACAGCTGGCAGGAGCTGTGTGTCCATGCATGACAGGGTTCTTTTGGATAATTCAGCCTTGTTTTTCAAAGACAGGGACTTCCAGGGTGGATCAAGGTAGGCATCTTGATAAGCATCCATAAAGTCCCATCTGTTCTGAGACTTTATGTAAGATTCAAATAAAACCCGAATTACTTGAATGCATCAGTTGCAGATTTTAATTATTAATGATTTGCTCCTCCAGCCTTATCTGGCAGTGACTTCATCTATCCTTTAAGCCAATAAAAAACAGTGGTCCTGCTGAAAGTGACTGCCCTGCTTCTTCCTGGGCTCCTTTCCATCCCTCCTGATGGAAGTAGGTTATATATAGTTTAAATATACCTGCTTGGTTGTTGAATTTTGGGCTCTGCTTCAGCCAGGTCCTCTCCCCAGTCCCCACCAGCAGCTGGAGCAGTGTGGGATTAGGAAGGATCTCTGTCACCACAGTGACCAAATCGAGGTTGACCAAATCCTATCATTTTTGGGGCCCAGGTGTAGATTGCAAGGTTCCTTGGCTGTGAGGTTTTTTTTGAGGAGGTGCTGCAGGAACCTCGTGGAGCTGATTTCCACAGGAGTTCTGCTGCGGTGGCTCCTGTGTACATTCACTTGTGCAATGTTGACAGACAGCCACTGTTTCTGTGCAACAACACACACCAATTATTACAGAAATAGACCCCTGAAGCACAGCTCGGAGGGAGAACGTGGGGATTACAGACACAATATTTACAAGGAGCCAAGTCTTTAATGAGACCAGGAATAATGCAGATGGATTCTCTGTTGCTAAATATAACAGAAATGTAATGGATACTGTCTATCTTCTTCTATTTTTTTTTTTTTTTTTCAGTGATCCATTCCCATTGAAAAAAAAAGAGGAGCTTGTGTGCTGAAGAGGTTGGCACAAAATTGTGGGATATTCCAAAATTAGCCTGGCTTTTGGTTATTGCTGTAATGACTGTAACGTGTGGCTCTGCAAGGCATGAGAGACTCTGGCTGGGAGCAGGGATGAGCCCCTTTGAAACGCTGATGGTTTGGGATAGTAACAGGTGTACAGGGAGTGCAGGATCAGCCCCAAAAGAGGCAGAGGGAGGAGATGGAAATCTGTGAATCCAGCAGTGTCCATGCAGCTGGCACAGTGTTGGAGCTGGTACCATCATTGTTGGGGCAGAAAATAAGCCAAAGCAGCAATGAGTGCCAAGGCAGGTTCCTGTGCAGGCAGTGGGTGTCACACCCTAGGCTGCGATGAGCTCTCCAGGAGTGTGGGGAATGTCCTTTGTTGGCATCAGCTGGAGGGAAAACCCTGCAAAAAATTCCCTTTTAAAAAACAGGTGAGGCCAAATATGAAAGATGCTGGTGGTACCTGTAGAGTTGTCACACAGTGTCAAGTTTTCTGTCACTTTTATGTTGAAAACCAGGTTTTCCGTGAGAGGCAATGTTGGAAGGAATCGGTAAATGAAGCAAAGTAATTAGGCTAAACAGTAGATGTTTCATTTAAAAGTTAAGAGCCTTAAGCTTTGCTGTGATTAGTTGTGGATAAAATTAATTTCAGTTCAATATGTGGAAAAAAAACCCTTTTCATTAGTTTTCATGTTCTCATAGTTCTCCAAAGTTTCATGATCCTGTGGCATAAACTCATGTAGATTTTATATTTGCCACTTGTTTGAGCTCTTCCCTTTTTTCCTACAAAAATGGTACGGTGCAACACCAAACCTGGAATTAGGGTGTCCCAAAGCTTAATACTGGAATACCTGGGCTAACTTCAGCTTTACCCTTTGCTGGGATGAGATCTTGCTCTGGTCTAGCCACAGGCAGTGGGACTCTGGCCACTGATTTTTGTTGTGGTTGTTTCTGAAAAAACAACTGTTGAACAATGTGTCAGGAGAGAGAATCTGGCCAGGTGTCTCTGCTTGTCTGTTCCACCTTCACCATTCCTGTCCCAGCTGGGGTTCTGGGTTTTTTAAGGTGCTGGCTGCCAAATTGGGGTGCTCCAGTTCAGTCTGTGTCTGCACATCCAAGTACCTGACAAGGGAATTAATAGCAGAGAACAGAAATCAGAGCTTGAGGGAAAGGGAAAGGGATGCAGAGCACTGCTGTGGCTGGTAGTGATGAGAATGACAAACAGTTCTGGAAGATATTAGAAATAAAACTGGCTAACCACATGAGGTTAATAGAAAAATCATAAATATTACACTTTCTGATGGGGAAAAGTAATGGTATGTTCAGTCCCTGTGAATGTTGTGGCAGAAGTGAGTGTGGAGCAGTCGCTGCTGCAGTCAGACCTTTGTGCTTCAGCCCTGCTGTCTCCCATGAAGAGTTTTACAGAGTTAACTGAGGCAGTAATGAGTATTTTTTACTGAGCCTTGGACCAGTGAGCAGTTCCTGTGAGCTGTGGCAATGCTTACCTTGTGTTACTCTGGAAAAGCAGTAAGTGGGGCAGGCTGAACACCACGGACCTGTCAGCTCCACGTGACTCCTGGGCGAGCACTCCGAGGATTTATTTGATGATGGAGGCAGGGGGGTGGTGCACTCAGCTCCCACTGCCGTGGGTTTAGGGGCAGCACATCCTCGAGAGCCAACTTTTCTTTTTTCACTTAAAGAGCCCGTGAGTTGGATTGATAAAAGTAACTGGGGGGGGGTTATTTCCTTAAAACACAGCAAGAAATGCAGCTTGGTACGGCAGCACTCTTTGGACCAGGGATGTGCAGAACAACTGGCCGAGCCTCAGCAGAGTGTCAGCTCAAAACCCAGTGCTAAAACCAGGAATAATTTCCAAACAGCCCTTTCCAGAAGCCTCCCTGAACACTCATTTGTGTCCTCACGCTGCCTAATGTTTGAGCGAGGCGTGATAAGGCAGAGAGTCAGCGCAGCTGGAGCTTGAAATGTCACCAAGACCGGGAGAGTGGTAAATAACAAACAGGAGTGACCGCTGGTGACAGCAATTTGTATTGCTTGGCTACAAGCAGGTAATATTTCTCCGATGGCCAACTGTAAATTCCTCTGTCTCGGGGCAAACAACAGGGGCTGTAGCTCCAGGATGCTGTCTGCAGAAATCATGTCTTTATGGGGCAGCGAGGAGTCACGAGCCAGCACCACTAATGTGATATTATGGCCAAAGGTCTTGTGTGTGCTCCTTGTCTGCGCTGGCAGGTGGCTGCCAGGCTGCGGGAGGGATGTGGCAGCCACCCTGTCCCTGCTGCCTGTCCAGGAGGGGCTGGGGAAGGCTCCGGGAATGCCAGAGGAGCCAGGAAGAGATGCAGGGGAAGGGACCAGGGCCTCCGTCTGCCTGACTTATCCAGGAGAATGTTGGAAGGTAAATTAATTAAGGGAATTAGTGTTGTCACAGGGAAAATAAATTGAGTAATGAAGAGTTCTTGGATCTAGCAGGCAGAGTTTTAATAAGACCTGAAAGCGGGAAAGTGAAGCCGAGGTAAGAATAGAGCTCAGGTCCTTGGTTTCAGCACTGATGGTGGTGGAGAGACTGCTGAAGGTGCTGGTGATTTCTCCACCTTTGGACATGCCAAAATTAGGCATGTTTGTTCATTGGAGTGGGTGAGGCTCAAGCAGGGGTTGATTTCAGTAAGTTAGTGTGCAGCATATCAGGCTGGGAAGTCACAGGGGTCTCTCCTGACCTCAGAATCCATGAAAGCCCATCTTTTAAATGGGAGCAGATAGGGATTTGCAGATCCCAAGCATCAAGCATGACAGGTTGTCTTCCAGAGGGTGACTTGCAGAGAGGAGACCTGTGTCTGAAGGGGGAGATTGCAGGATGGGACCTTGAGCACTCAGGAAAGATCACAGGTTCTCCATTTCCCACCATCTCCATCATAAAAGATGCCTTGTATCTGTCCCAGGGATGAGTTACCTCTGTGTCAACACCAGGTCCTTGCCACAGGGTGAGAAGCTCACAGGGGCAGTGCCTGGGTCAGGTGAGAGTTAATTTGGTGCAGGAAGGAAATGAGGGAGGATTCCTTTTTCTGATAGTCATGTGCTGTATCTCATTGTGCAGAATTCAGTCAAGCTCCCAGCCAGCTCTTGGTGACCATGGTACATCAGAAATAACTCTGTCCCTGGTGGGAAACCTGGGAGTAGAAGAGTGAAAACTGCTCAAAACAGATCAAATTCAGGTTTAAACATTAATTGTAAGTTGTAATTGGGATAGTGATAGGAGCAAAAGCAATGTGTTTCTGTGCATGTTTGTTTTTATTTTGAAGTGGGCATGTCCAGCTGGATGTTTGCAGGTTTACTCTGCTTTTAGGTGAGTTTGCAGATGGGTCTGCCCATCACATCCATCAGTCATGGATGAGGTGTGTGGGATCACTGGGCTCTGGTCCTTGATTCTGCAGGAGCTGTTATGGCAGGACCATTGTTCCATATCCCTTCTGTGTGTGTGTATATCTGTATAGGTCTATACCCACCTGTATATCTACCCCTGGATCTATGCACAGAGGTACATGTCTGTATTTAAAAATACATATACAGCAGCCTATACCTGCTGGGTTTACACTGGGTTTTTAGGTCTAGAAGTCAAATATGTTAAAAACCTGTGGCAAAGAAAACAAGGAGTGGTAAAATGTCAAACTGACAGTGTTGATTGGTTGATTTGGCTGCTGGAGGTGTCCCTGTGCTGTCTGATCTCTGGGAGAGGAACTGGAGCAAAGCAGGAATTTGTTGGTGCAATTAAAAGCAGGGCAGTGAGATGGGCTCACATGGTGACACAGCCTGGGCTAATGCCCTGAATTAAGGACATTTAGATGTTTGGCTTTGTATGATTTAGCTTAAACAAACAAACATTAATCTCATTACTCAAGCAAATGAAATAAACCTTTAAGGCACTTAAACCATGCCGATGGTAGGTGTCTGTCAGAGCAGTGAGACCCATTTCTGCACGGGGCATCTCCTCCAGTGAGTAACTTACTCATGGGTGTAAGTGCTCCCAGCATGGGCAGCTGCTCTGGGGCTGGTGGAAGAGTCCCACAGGGATCATCAGTCCAGCTCCTGGCCCTGCACAGACACCCCAGCAATCCCACCTTGTCCCTCATTGCATTGTCCAAACGCAGCTTTGGGGCTGTGCCTGTTCCCTGGGGAGCCTGGGCAGTGCCCAGCACCCTGTGGGGGAAGAACCTTTCCCCAAATCCAACCTAAACCTCCCTCATCACATCCTCCTGCAGCTTGGGAATCACACTGGCCTGGCTGGCAGAGCCAGGGGCATGGAGGGTGAGAGGTTTTGCTGCCAGGCACTGCTCACCATTGCTGGCACCAGTCAGCCAGGTTGCTGTGTTACTTCTTTATCCTGTCATTATAAAAGAGGGGATTGCAAAGGTCCTTGTGGGGAATGTAATAAACCCCCCTGATGCTGTCACACACAGCCATGTGTTCCTGTGTGCCACGTCCTTCCATCGCTCTCAGAGTGTAATGGATGTGACAAACCTCAGCCTGGAGAGGTTGGGGATTTTCTTGGTAAGTGTCCTGCAGACTGCACTTTTCTTTAGAGGAGAATGTAAGGATTTTATTAACTTGGACGTGCCAAGCTAGCCCAGGAGTTTTCTGTTGTCTTTCAGTTGCATTTGTTCGGGCTTTGGTTAGGCAGGGAAATGACTGAACTACATGTCATGTTTATAAGATCAAGAGTACCTTGCTATTTTCACACAGATCTCTTAATAGAGATTAAACACAAAATAAAGCAGAATGCATCAACAGTGAAATTCCCATAAGCAATATTGTAACTTCTATGCAGTGTAATTATATTTTGTACACTTGCCAATTAAGCAGTTACGCTTTAGAGAAAAATTACTTTCAAGAGATGGAAGGAAAGTATTGCAGTAAATCAAATAAAATATACATGTGTTAGAGGGCTTTGTGCATGCAGCTGAAATGTTAAAATTTCCTGCTGTGTTCAGGTTGTGGTGTGCATAACGATGCTCCCTGTCCTGTGGCTTATTTGGGACTTGAAAATAGCAGATAGTAGGAAAAAAAAAAAGGCATGAAAAATACATTGCTTCCTGGGCTGGATACATACCACGTAAAGCTGAGATGTTCATTCTGTCCTGACCTCCATCCTCTGTCCTGTTGAGCATCTCTGTCAGACACCTCTGCCCCACAGCAGGAGGAGGTGTGGGGCCAGCAGGGACACCCCCCACTGTCCCAGGCTGCTCCAAGCCCCAATGTCCAGCCTGGCCTTGGACACTGCCAGGGATCCAGGGGCAGCCACAGCTGCTCTGGGACCCTGTGCCAGGGCCTGCCCACTCTCCCAGGGAACAATTCCTGCCCAAAATCCCACCTAACCCTGCTGTGAGTTTCCCTGGTACACTGTGTCTTTCCCTGTTGGCTGGTGCAGAAGAAAAGGGCACTTGGAACAAATTGATGTTTGTCTGTCAATGGAGTGACCATCCTTTGGAATCTCAGGTACCCTCAGCAGTTAATATCTCCTCTAGGGAGTCGTGCAGGTGTTGGCTTGTGTGAGTGATGCCGTGTTCAAGTCCCAAAACCCTGAAATAACCTGCATGAAAGTGTACTCAGAAACCCTGGGAATTCCCTGGGAATTACAGGAAACTCTGTAAAGTCATAAGGAAGTTACCAAGGTACCGATACTTGCTGAACAGGCACAGAATCAATCCAATAGCTGTTTAATTATTTTTCCTAATGTAAACTTTGTGCAAGGGGAGTGTTAGGGAGTTTAAGCTGCTGACAGAAATGATACAAGATTTCTTTATTATACTAGGAGGTTTATTTGAGGATTTCAACACATTTTGCAGAGCATCAGGTTCGATGAGCTGGCCAAGACCGTGGTCAGCTTGGATGGGGCCTGGAGCAACCTGGCCTAGTGGAAGGTGTCCCTGGCCCTGGAAGGGGGTTGGAACAAGATGATCTTCAAGGCCCCTCCCAACCCAAACCATTCTGTGGTTCTGTGCTGTGTGTCTCAAAGGGATGAGAGCCCTGTGGCTCCTGCTCCCCATCAGCTCTGGGAGCCTCTGCTCTTGTTAAGATCTCTCGTGGTTTTTTTCCTCTGAATCGCTAAATGAACGTTTTCATCTGGAAGTCACAGCATTTCCTTAGAAATCACTTTCCATCGCACAGAATTAGGAGTATCTCGCTTGAAATGCGTCGAACAAACATATCAAAGTGGGAAAAAAAAACAACCCTCAGAAAACTCAGGATGAGGTCTGCAGGGAGGGGAGTGCTGCAGGCGACTCCCCGTGTTGTGGCTGGTGGCCTGGTGACCGTCCCTCCCTCGCTGAGAGCCGTGGGATGTGTCAGGCCCTGGGCTTTGGCTGCTGTGCCAGGCTGCTCCTGCCTCCCTGCACCAACACACAGCTGCAGCCTGGGCTTGGAAGCGTTTCCTCACGTTGTAGTGTGTGCTGTGGAGGGGGATAATTGGTCAGCAATTTAGTGGTGGTCCTCGTTTAAGGGTACATCAGTGTTTGCAGTAAATCCCCTTTTATCTGAGGGGTTTAACCAGCCAGAGCGTTGTCTCCTGTGATGTGCATCCTTCCCCAAGCTAGCTAATTTAAGAAGAAAACACTTTCCCAGTGGCTCTGCTGTCCCTTCCTGAGATCTCTAACACACCAGCAGTCCTGCAGGTCAGGGGAGGGAATCCAGGTGTTTGTTTTTGAGGTGTGGCTGCACTGGTGAGGCACAGGGCTGGCAAGGGAGCTGTGTGAGCAGGGCTCTGTTCAACATCCCGGGCTCCCACACCTGCAGCCTTTGCAATGAGCTGGGAGCCCTCTGAAGTGCCCATGTCCTAACTGGGATTGGCTGAGCCTGCCTGGCTTGGCTTATGGTTCCTCTGTTTCAAACCTGCACATTTTCAAAGGCTTGCCAAAGGTGTTTGCGTGGAAAAACTTGTCATGGGGGCTTTGTTTAAAGATGACAAAATAAAGCGGTGAAATAAAAGAAAATGATGTAGAGTGGGGTTACCAGCTGCCCTCCAGCTCTGTTCTCCTGGACCCTGGCTTGCAGCAGCACATTCCCATGTGGGTTGTGGCAGCTTCTGCCTTCCCCAGCCGTGCTCTGGGGAGGATGAGGATGTGCTTGGGCAGGTTTTCACCCACCTGCTGGGATTCCATTCCCACTCCCGCTGCCTTTCCACACCCGTGGGGGGTCTCTTACCTCTTCCCCTCTGGCACTGTCCCTTGGCTGGGCTGGGTACACACTGCTGCCTTCGGGGTGTTGTTGCTGCCCTCCAGGCCTGTGCCTTTGCATCCTCAGGAGGCTGGCAGCTGAGGCAGGTTTATTTCTGTGGGTTTATTTTTAGGCTGATGCTGCTGGCCCCGCTGTTGGCGCTGGCCGTCACTCCATGGTCTGACGGTGATGCGGCGGCTCCGGGGCTGTGGGTGGGATTGTTCCTCTGGGGCATTCACCTCCCTCATCCCTGACCTCCATCCTGTGGGAATGACCACGGGGCTCTGTCACTGCCCACAGCAAGCAGGAGGGGTGGGGAGCTGCTGAGGTTTGGAAGTGCTGAGGGCTAATTGCAGGACGAACTGCAGATTTTGTGGAAGGTTAAATAAATGTTCACCCCACGTTGTGTGTTTACGTTTCGTGAAGGTTTCTTGCCTTTCTACTGACTTTGTCACAGAATAATTCCTGGATTTATTTGGAGCTGCGTTGCTTCCAGCAAGTTTAGAGGAATTGTCCCGGTTCTAAAATCATCTATTTTTTTTTTATACCATGCACTTCATTGCCTTGAAAAGTGTACTATGAGTCACACTAATAAAAAGTGAGTCTAAATTGGGTTTGGCATCACTTTTTTTTACCAACCTAACACAAAAAGGCAAGCCTTCTGGTCAAGATGCAGGATTTTGGTCAAGTTGAAGAGTTTTCCTTGTTGTACACTTGGGTTTATCAATGGCTCACAACCTTTCCTCCTCTCTATCCCACCATTCCAAGCCTCTCTGATACTTTTAATTTGAGAAGAAACAAGCCAAGGTATGCTCTGAGTATAAGGAGATGATTATCACAACAGAATAATTACATTTGGGTACTTGATTTGATTTGTTAGCTGGAAGATTAGTTGGAAAGCAGAGAAGAAAATGAATCCATTGTTGACTGCAGGAAGTTATTTATGACTTTTTACTTATGCTTAAAGGAATTCCCCCTGTGACTTAAGTAACAGTGCGATTTACGGCCTCTCACATTGGCTAGCTGAATAAATAAATAGAATAAAGACAGGAAGAATAAAATGAAACGGTACCAGGTTTTGTGGGTGTAAAGTTTCTGTTGTGGAATGCAGGAAGCGATGGCTTTCAAAAACCCAGCTGGACAGATCAACAAAACATAATACCCATGTTGCATCAGAACAAGATCCCAGGATGTTTTGCATTAATTGTGTTATAGCAGGAGAAAGGCTTGTGTACTCACACACTCTGTATGGAGTTTGTGTTATGGTTCTGTAATTTTTCCATAACTGTCTTCAGGTATTATTCCTTCTATTCTCTACCTTCAGATATTTTTCCTTCTATGGCCACTTCCCCCATTCCTGCTTCCACAAGTGAAGCAAATAACGTGATCCAGGAGGGAGGAAGGGTGTCTGTGCTGAACACCCAACACTGAGAGCTGCTGCTGCTGCTGTTCAGTGTGGTGGAGATGGAGCAGGGTGGGGGTCTGCTGGCTTAGGAAACACTCAAGGAGTGAAGGGGCTGCTTGGAATTGGGGACAGGTTTGGACAGGACCGGCTCCTGCAGAGGGGACTTTGGAAAGCTCATGTTGGGAACTGCACAGAGGGCAGTCTGAGGGGAGTCAGTGTGTCTCCTGCTGCTGTCACAGAAGACATGAGGCTGATGTGGCCCATCCGTGGGTTGGTCTCCCGAGATGTGTCCGTGTGCCCGGATTGCTCATGTGACAAAGCAGAGCCTTCCCGAGGAGGCTTTTAGCACCAAGTGTGACTGTTAAATCTTGTCACTCCATACTTGGTGTTTTGAAGTCGTGTCCTGGGTCAGCAGGGTGCAGTAAAGTGGAAATAAAGGCAAACCTCCTGCTCTGGCTCAGAAAAACGCCGGTGACGAGTGCGCTGATTCTGTCAGAGGAGATCAGGGATGTTCCTGCGCCTTGGAGCGGCGATGGGGGCCAGGCTCCGCTCTCTGCCACGCTGCTCCAGTGATGCTGATTTACACCAGCTGGTGATGTGCTCCAAAATTGTGTTTCAGAGTAGCTCGGGTGTGGATCAGACTCGCTGTGCTTTTGGGAAGCCCACCGGGCAGATTTCCTGCCTTTTCCAGGTGCCGTGTCCTGCTCTGGCAGCTCTTGGGAAAAAAATGCCAGACAGAAAGCAGCCTGCTGCCATCTCCCAAGGCTCCAGTTCAGGAGTGTTAAACTTTCAGGGGCTGAAGGTGTTCTCCTCAGGGAAATGGTCTGCCTGCAAATGCTGCATGTGCTGTGTTTGGTGGTTGGTTCCTCCACTCATTCCTTGGGAAGGGAAGGGGGTCCTGCCTGAAGTCCAGACCATTTGTTTTTATGGACAAAACCCGTAAGAAGAACTTACAGAGGTTTGGAAAGTAGCGTGGACTGGCTGGAGTTGATTTAAACATTAGGAAAGCTTAACTGTTGTGCTCCCCAGCAATCCCAAGGGATCGGTGGGACTGGAGTCCACAAACCAAGGGGGATGGACACAACCAACGCTGAGCTGGTCCCATTTACATCTCAGGTGTTTGGTTGCTCTTGTGTTTGTGGGTTACCACGTGTAAAAGCAGGTGGGTACGCTGAGAAGCAGAGACAGAACACAAATTCCTTGCTATCCCTACCCTGCAGATGAGTGTTGGTCAAGGACCAATTTCCAAGTGCAAGGAATGGGAATAACACTGCCTCAGCTAGCCAGAAGATTCCTTGGTTTTTGTGGGAGCAGGAAAAATGGTTTGGATGGGATAGAGAAGGTGCTGAGTGCCCTCACCTGGGAAGATGATGCCATGTCCTTCACGGGGCTCTATGAAGAAATGAGCTTCCCCATGTGGTTATCCAGGTGTTTATCCTGAGTTTATCCTTGAGTTTATCCAGGTGTGGTGGGTGTCAGGCAGGATCTCCTCTGGTGGCCCAGCTCTCCTGAGTTCTACAGGAGATGTGATCTAGGGGAGCGATGGGAGGAGCTCTGAGGGGCAGTGACTCATTGAGGTGCCTATTTGAGAAACCCCTGAATGGGGATGTGCTTTCCCACGGTGTCCAGCTTTCCCTGGCTGTATTTAAAGGATGTTTCTGACACTGATCATCAGTGTTGTGTCAGCAGAAGGTATTGACAGACCCATGAGCCCGAGAGCAGCTGTTCAGCGAGGGACTGTGTGTTGATATTCATGTCATGAGTCCCAAAGTGCATCTTTGGGAATCCCCAGAAATCTTGGTCACCCTTTGCAATGGTTGGTGGAGGGAAGGAAAGGAGGAAGATGTCTTTGTTCCCCCTCACCAGCTGAGCCCACCAGTGTGGTTTTTTCCATGGTGGATGGGTAAATATTGGAGGATTTTTCAGCACTGAGTATAAGCTTGAAGAAAGCCAGATTTGGTGGTGATCGTAATTTATGTCACAATGGCCGTGCTGTAATTGGCTGTGTTATGCACCAGAAAGTTGAGAGAGTCAACTCTGAAAGAATAAAGTCTTTCAATAATGTGCAACAAATTCTGATCATTAAGGAGTAACTATTGTGTATGTTGTGCTGAGTAATTATAGAGTACAAGGAAGATTTGATACAGGAATTGTAGCTTAATCTCCTGCTCTTCATTACATTTTCCCTTTGGAGGTAGTGAGAAATGGGAGGTGTGTTTTATTTTCCAGTTTGAGTGTGCTTGCTCGGGATGGCCTTGCTTTTAATGTTGCTTCACAGGGGAGAATTTACAGTGGGGATTTCCATTAATGCTAATGAGAGTTATGCCCGTGCACTTCACTGACCTGGTGACAGAGGGGAAGAAATAATCATTAAATTCTTTGTCTTTTTAAAAAAATAAAATGACCCTAAAATGTCCAGTATGTCAGTGGGGAGCAACCGGGAATGGGAGCTGCCATCGTTGCTGCACTTGGTCATTCACTGGTAGAAAAGGGAAAGGAAAAACAATCCAGAAACGGATTCTGAGTGGGGAAAATAATGAACAATCTAAGGATAGAGATTGTGATTATAAAACAAAACATTGCTCGTGTAAAGTTGTTGGAAATGAGTTGCAGTGGGCTTTCTTTATGTGTATGATTAACACACTCTCCCATTTAAAGCCATTAGGGGTAGTGCTGCACTTGATTTAAAGTAAGTGCAGTTAATATTTTAGGTTATAAATTTCAGGCGTGCTGGTAAGAAATCATCAAAAAGTACAATTCCTCATGTAGAGGGACCACAAATCCACATTATTGCCCCTGGAGAAGAAGAGGTTCTTCTCCTGCAGCTGGATTTTGCCTGTTGGGAAGGGCTGGTTGTGTGCTGGGGAATTAGAGCGAGCGCAGAGTTAATGGGAGCTGTTGTGACACATCTTTTGTAGGGGAGTCTATCGAAAGGGAGTGAGGAAAGGGCTATACCTAATCAGTATAAATGTCAGTAGCATATTTTAATAAATTCTTGATTTTGCTTGGACTGTTTGCAATTGCATATTTAAAAGGAATCTGCCATCCCCTTTCGAAGGTATGTGACATTTAAAAGATCTGTAAAGAAGATTGGTTTGACAGCTTCAAATTACATTTGAAAGAGTTTTTTCCTTTCAAAACAGAAAATGAATACTTCCTATTCTAAATGTCACTGCAGAGACATAAACATGTTTAATCAAATTATATATTTAATTTATGTAAAACGTAATTTTTTATTCATGCAAGAGACTCACTTGTTACATTTATACATCTCCGAAGCTTCGGAAAGTTGGTGAACTGATGAATCTCTTGAATAAATCACCGCTCAGCAGTTTTTCAGATCCTTCCAAAATAGCCTTTGGCTTTGTTGTTGGCTCTCCCCCTTCCAGCTGTTTGTGTTCCAGCTGCCATTCTGCCTTCATTAGCAGAGCTCAGGGCTTGGCTGGGTCTTTCCAGGGTGAAGGGAGCAGCTCCCACAGCGTGGCTGGAATGGTGGTGCTGATGGACCTGTGTCCTACACGGTTGTCGTGGTGAACCAAAAGGATGAAGCTGCTGGGCCAAAACTGTCAAACTTCAGCCAGGGGAAAGGAAAAGCTGTGGGATGTGGTGCTCTGCACTCCAGCTTTCAGGGCATTTGCATCAAGGGCAGGTCTTTGAAGCAGCCCAGCAGGTCTCCAGGAGATGAGGAGCTTTGGCTGCTGGCAGGGGTGCTGCCCGTGCTGTGCTGCTGTGCAGGAGCTCCCTGGAGCTGCTGCCTGCTCATCTCTGCCTCTGCCAGCAAAGCCTCCCGGGCTGGAGCCAGCAGCACATCCCAGCCACCTTCCAGGGCTGCTTTTCAAGGCAGGACCTTGAGCAGTAATCCTGGGCAGGTCCCCGGAGCCAAAGCCTGCTGTCACCAGCTCTGTGTCATCGGCTGGTGTCACCTGGCTCAGGATGGATGGGCACCCAGTGGCTTGGGCCTTGCTGCTGAGAGAGGAAGCAGTTGAAGACGAATCAATGTCAAGAAACAAAACCAGGGAATTCAGTGATTTTGCTTTGTTCCTGTTTTGGTGTCTGCAAGCTGCGTGGATTTGCTGGGCAAATATAGATGCTGAACTCATGCCTGGCCCAGGAAAGGTTGGACTGTGAGGTTGTACCTGCCCTGGTGTGAATAGAGCAGGGCTGGGCAAACCCTTGAGGATGCCCTGTTGTGTGGCTGCTGTGTCTCTGGGTGACCAGGCAGCCCGTGGGTGAGCTGGAGGCTGTTGTACAGAGTCTAAAAGCCAAGAGGGAGCTCAGGGTGTAGTCATGTTACTGGAAACCTCTGAAGGGGGTCAAAGCAGGTCCTGCAGGCTCCTCTGCCAAGTCCTGAGCTGGCAGTGGAGCAGTTCACTGGGACAGTGGCCTTGGAGCACTGTGGTGGTTTATACAGCCCCAGTGACACCATCCTTTTCCATTCTTTGACCTCATCAGGAGCTGCAGTTAGTAATTCTGGTTTAACTGTTCACTGATCAGGGAAAAGTCACGGCACTGGGAGTTAATTGCAGCTCTCAGGCTGTGCAGCAGTGCCAGGCAGGTCCTGCTCGAGGGCAGACCCAGACTAACATAAAAGCTTGGGATACATCAGAAGGGCAGGGTCTGATGGTTTATTGGGTAGATTCCTGTGTACTCTGAAAGGTGCACAGCGAGTGCAGAGGGCACACTCAGCATGGATG
Source organism: Sinosuthora webbiana (assembly GCA_013397395.1). NCBI lineage: Eukaryota > Metazoa > Chordata > Aves > Passeriformes > Sylviidae > Sinosuthora > Sinosuthora webbiana. The sequence goes on from VXBN01005888.1 coordinate 341,889, forward strand.
CTGGAGGGGAAAGCTCAGAAGCCTGATGGTCCTCAGATAAATCCATCCTCCAGCAGGAAACTTGCCAGGCATCGTTCATCTAAGGTACCTGATGTCCTCAACATCTAAAACTTCTCTGTCCTCCTCATGTCCCAGCGGGTGTATTTGTATATAATTATTCATGTAGGACGTGGCCAAGCCAGGGGACCTTAAGTGAGAGTCTTAAATGAGTCCTGGAGACTGCTCCATGTAGACGTTGTGGCTGTCACAGCTCTGCCCACCAGGCCTCCCTTGAAAAGGGAGACTTTCCTTGGATAAACAGAAATATGTGAAAGAGTTTGGATCTTTCAGCTTTTTTTTTTTTTTTTTTTAATAGCAAGAGGGGTTGAGCGAATGAAGTGATATTGACAAAGCTATAATTTCACTAATTAGCCAGCTGTCATCTGTATGGAAAATGACAGGGAGTATTTCTTTCCTGGTCTGTAGTTTACTTGGAAGGGAAAATGTATCTCTCTGAAGATGCACAGGAACTTTCAGTTTGCTAAAGGCATTGAATGTGTCAGACAGGGGGAGGCATTGGACACCTCATCCCCCAAAGTGTCCAAGGCCAGGGTGGATGGGGCAGGGAGCAACTTGGTCTACTTGAAGATGTCCCTGCTCACTGAAGGGATCTTTAAATGCCACCTTTAAATGGCATTTAAAGATCCCTTCCAACCCAAACTCTTCTATGATCCTACGTGCATTTTTTGAGATTCCAGAAGGAGCTCCTGGGTGCACCCCCAGCATTGGCCTGATATCAGAATGGTACAGGAAATAACGGAGGGGTTTTGCTTTGCACCTGCTGATGTAAAAATCCCTGATCCAGATTTTCTCCTTCCCTGGGGTTTTGGAGGCACCTTACTTCAGGGTGAGGGACACCAGGCTCCTGCATGGTGGGGTCAAAGTGTGCTCTGAAGGGTTTGTCCTCTGTCTCTGTCCTTACATCGGTCTGGAACTGAAACTGAGGCTGGGCAGATGCATTCGAAGTGTATTTTATGTTTATATTTTGTTTCATCAAAAAGATAAAAATTAAAGCCTTGAAAGTAGCAATATTTATAGTTCAGACACAGCAGATTGGCTTGGGGATTTTGGACAACAAAGAGCAGCAAACAGTAGAGATTTTCAGTGTATTCCTCCTTTATGTTGTAGGGGAAGTGCACAGTCTATAGTTTTTTTATTACCCATTTCACCGTGAAATATGTTGCAACATTAAGTTGTATATTTCCATTGAAATATATGGCAGGAATAAAATTCCAGATAAAAGGTAACTATTTGACATTCTGTATAGTTGTTGTCACGCTGTTAAAATAACACATTGACTACTAACTTGATATGAGACAAAGATGAAGAGGAAGCTGTGTCAGCAGGAATTGCTGAGGAACTCCGTAGTCCCGGCAGCGCTGCCTTCGCTCGCCGTCCCCTTCCCTCGGAACTGCAAGAGCAGAGGCTGCCCTCAGATATCCACATCCTGAGAACTTCAGGGAAATAACCCACCCTGCCTCTTTCAAAAGAAAATATACTTGCGGTGCATTTCAGCAAAGCGAAATGTTTAAAATTTGTTTTTGCCCTGCATGGGCTCCGCTGTAGAGAGTTTAAATCTAAAATTAGAAGAAAGTGGAGGCAAAGTGCAGTTAGCTGAGCTAATAAGATTTCAGGAGATTGCAGTGCCTCACTGGCCAAAGCCCTAATGCTGTAGAGTGTAGGATTATCCCAACTGAGTCAGCTAAATTAAAATAATTTTAATTTAATTTTTAATTTAATTTTGATGTTGCATTATGTATTTCATCCATCGGACGTAATTGCTGTCTTTAAAACATTTGATGACCCATCAGTGGTCTTTGTCCCCTGTCAGGACATGTCCTGCAGTTGCTGTACTCAGTGCAAATCACCCATGGCAGAGGTTACACAGAGAAATTGTGGCTGCCCCATCCCTGGCAGTGCCCAAGGCCAGGCTGGATGGGGCTTGGAGCAGCCTGGGATGGTGGAAGGTGTCCCTGCCCATGGCAGGGGATGGATTATTTCATATCATCTGTGATTCTATCAAGGGCCAGGGGGTGGTACCTGGGGCAGGCCTGGCTAACCTTGCAGGCAGGCAGGTGAGGAAGCCTCTGCCAAGCCCTGGTGGCATCTCTGCTGTGAGAGCTGTGAGCTTGGAGATCACCAACACTATTGCCAAGGTGATTCTCTATTAAAACACTATTGAAGGGCAAGTACTCAGGGAGTGACTGGTGGGTAATGGTGCACTGCCCCAGTAGAAGTGCTGCCCTGCTTTCTCTGGTCTTTGGCCATCCCATCCTGGTGGTGGCAGGACACCACCCTGAGCTGTGCCAGCATCATTATTTTGGCAACTTGGAACGTGTGTCCTCCCATGAGCATGTCCCCAGAGTGTCATCTCCTCCCATCCATCCCAGCCCAGCCCATTTCTGGGATGGTAGGAGGAGGTGGATCAAATCCAGCATCATGGAGTTCCTGTCTGATCATCGAGGTGCTGCACAGCATTTTGACACCTGGGGTTTAGTGCTTTCTACGTGCTCTGAAATTGCTGGTTGCACTGGAATTCCTGTTTGCTTGTCAAGGTGTGGTCCCCAGGCAATGAGCAGTGACCCAGCTCTGCTCCTGGGGAAGTCACCAGGAGGGTTAAACCCACCCTGCTGCAGAGGCCTGCAGGGAGAATCTGAGGGCTGTAAGCACGAGCTGGTATTAAAAGCTCCTGGAGATAACACTTGTGGCAATCTAGCAGCAAAATGGAATAGCTTGGGTAGTAAATTAGATTTTTAGTCAAACAGGAAAAAAAAAAACCCCGTTCATTTTCCATTGTAATGACAAACTTGGGTTTTTTTTTTTTTTTCACAATGTGTTATTTCTTCACTTTTCATACACACGTTGCCCGTGCTATTTATAGATTTACATGTGTGCAACTTGAAACCAGTCAGTTTGAAATGTTCTAATCTCAGATTTTCCATAAACATTCCTGCCTGTACTGAGACCCCTGTGCACCGAGTTTATGAAAACAATCCCCTCTAGGCAGAGATTTTTCTAATTCCCTGAACATAAGGGGAGAAATTTATAATGAAGTGTTTGTTGGTAGGACCTTTGGTATAATGTTGTGAGTGTTTCTGTCTACGGACATGGGAAAGATTTGCTCTCAAGCCTTTTGCTGCACAAAGGATAATTTCACATTCATATTATTGTTTTTGTAACTAAATTTCACGGAAAATGTGCTTTTAAATATGTGAAGAGTTCTGCTGTGACAACATATACTTAAAATGCCTCATTCAATGTGAAGAATTACTGCAAAATAATTGATTCTGCTCAAATGTCTTCTCTTAAGCAGGTTTAATGTTCGGTGTAAGAGGCCTTGTGGAGTGTTATTTCAGACGCACACACAATAATATTAAGTTATTTGGCTTTCCCCCCATATGTTAATACTTAAAGTCTGGCCTGACAGACATTAATGTTATTAAAGGGCTTTGCAGAGGAGGCCATTGCATCATTGCTGGTGCTGCTGTAATTATGACAAGTGTGGGATGTGCAGGTTGGGAGCACCAGGAGCTCTCACAGAATCACAGAATGGTTGAGGTTGGAAGGGACCTTAAAGATGATTCACTTACAAGCCCCTGCTGTGGGCACAGACACCTTCCACTGGGTCAGGTTGCTCAGAGCCCTGTCCAGCCTGACCTTGAATGTTTCCAGGAAGAAGCAGCCACAGCATCTGGTCTTGCAGCCTGGCAGATCACGAAAAATCAGCTCATGTCCTCGGGTGCTGCCAGTGCAGAAGCGCTGTTTTCCAGGCTGCTGGGCAGGTAAATAATGAAAAAATCCAGGCTGAGTCCTGGGTTGTCCTTATGAATCAGCTGTGGATTTATTCCAAAGTCCTTGGTGGCTTCCAGGTATTTTGTTCTGTGGAGTTTCCTCTTTCTGCTGGTATTTTATTTTTTTTTCTGACAGTATGTTAACAAGTTTCGCTGTCCCTCTGAAATGTTTAATGTACCAGGGGCAGTGAGCAGAGTGTCTGGTCTCCAGAGCCTCTCTGGAGGCTGCTGGCATTCCCTTCATCTGTGATGTGTGGCTGCAGTGTCTGGAATGCTCCAAGTGCCCTTAGCAGTTCTGGGCCCATGGGCAGGGGTGAGATGTGAGAGCAAGGAAAGCCTGAGCGTCCTGGAAACCACGGGCAAGGAACCCATGGGAGGGCTGGGCTGCAGCCTGCACGGTGCTGAGCCCACCGTGGCTTTGGCTGTGGCTGGGATGGTGGGGATCTAATTCCTTCTCTTGGTGGGAGCTCTTGTGGCACTGATGTGTCAGAATTGAACTTCCTCGGGAGTCCCAATGGACAGGAATCCTAAATTCACCTAAATGCAGTCTTGATGCTATTCCCACCTTTCTGGAGTCAGCCTCACAAGACTTTGGCTGCATCTGGCTGGAACGGGACCGTGGCTTGGTCACTTCAGCACCTCTTCAGTCTTTCAACAGCACTTGGAAAATGTTGATTGAAAACAGCATCTGTGCATCTTACCCCAGGCTCCACTTCTGCACTCCCTGAGTGCTCCAAATTACTGCTCCTGTCTCCAGGGGCTTCTGCTTGTACAGGGATGCTGGAGGAGGGTGTGCTTAGAGAACCTTGACAGTAATTCAGCTCCATAATCATGTGAAGAGGTCAAACTGGGATCTCTGGATCCGCAGCTGTGAGTTGGTGCTGCCAGTGCCGAAAGCAGATTCTTTCTGTTGCTTCCAGGGTTATTTTTTAGCTGTCATTTATTGCTGTCACCAAGGACTTTTCACAAGGGCATGTAGTGATAGGACAAGGGGGAATGGCTTCAAGCTGGATGAGGGTAGATTTAGATTAGATATAAGGAAGAAATTCTTCCCTGTGAGGGTGGGGAGGCCCTGGCACAGGGTGCCCAGAGAAGCTGTGGCTGTTCCATCCCTGGAAGGATTGTGAACACCAGGACTGTCCAAGGCCAGGTTGGACAGGGCTTGGAGCAACCTGGCACAATGGAAGATGTCCCTGCCCATGGCAGGGAGCTGTAGGTAAATGATCTGTAAGGTCCCTTCCAACCCAAACCAATCCGTGATTCTGCGTTTCTATGATTTTTAGGGTGACCTAAAGGAAAGGGTCTGTAATTTTGGTTCTAAAGCCTTGGCAAAGAGAAGCTCAGAATTACTTACCTGCCTTTACCTGTTAAGGCAACATCTCCTTCATCTAAGCTGAATCTGAAGGCAGCTTTTAAAAGGTATTTCTCTCATGACAAATGATTTTTTTTGGCACTGAGTGTTCTTCTCTTCCGCACTGCTGCTGCCTCCTCGGTTTCCTTCTCCAGCATGCCTGCTAGCTGCCAGCCTCCAGGTGCAGCCCAAAACCTGATTTTTGGATGCTAAAATCCTTGCATCAGGTGTTTGAAGTATCCATGGCAAAGGGCCCCCTGGAAGGGAAGGTTTGCAGCAGGAGCTGGGAGAGATCCGTAGCCATGGCACTGCAGGCTGTGGAGCACTGCTGTAATGTGGTGTGAAATCCTGTACCCCCACATTACATTTGGGGAAAAACAAGTGATGCAGCGAGCTGACATCTCCCCCTTGGTGTTTGCCGAGTCCCTTCTGTGCACACTGAAGCGTGGCTGGTGCTGTGAAGGCAAACAGGGTAGGGAAATAATAATGATGACGGAAATTACGGATTGGGAAAGGTACAAAAACACAGGGTGGCGTTGAGGGGGAAGAGGAGGAGTTGGGAAGATCACGTCAGACCCCTCTGTCAAAGGAGGTCCTGTCTGCAGTATCCAGCCTGGGGGGATTGTCCTTCCCAGGGTCACATCCCAGCCCGAGGTGCTGCCCCCAAGCCTGCCCAGGTGGGTTTCCCCAAAGCACTGAACTCGTGTATTTCCACCTCTCACACCAGATGAGGAGAGGGGAGCCTGGAGATGGACGTGCCAGCCGGGAATGGCACCGTGCTCCTCCTCTCCTCTGCCCCTCCTCGCACATGGGAGCGCTGCTGGATGCATCACCTCGTTCCACACTGCGTTTGCAGAGAAAATGCAGTTTTATTGAGCATTAGGATTGAATTCTTAACTGACTAATCAATTTTAGTAGTAAGTTAAAACGCCTGGTATTAATGGACAACTGCAACCATTAATCAGGGTTACAGCAGATTACCAGTTGTCGGCATTTATGCTGATGCTGGACGGATTGCACTCGCCAATTCCATATTTTTCTGAACGTGGAACACTCTGGCTTTGCTCCTATTGATTATTTTCTCCCTTCCCGAGCTCTCCTTTGGAATCACAAACCTAACCCACATCGGTATATGCCTGTTTTGCACACTTGGTTTCACGTCAAAAGGGATGGAAAAGGTTCATTTGTTCAACTATTTGACTGTTTAATTTGATGGAGGATGTGGCTACACCAAGACAGAGTGGGTTTAATGAAACTATTTAACCATCTCTGTCAGCTCCAGGAATCGTAAGGCGTTAGTAAAATATGATTCAAGGAGTTTGGGCGGATGTAAATAAGAAATAGGCTCGCGATTCACTTACAAAATCCATCTTGTTTTTCTGTATTTTATCACAGTAAGCAGTTTTTTTTAAGTCAGTGAAACAATTTCTTTTTGTTTAAAACCAGCCAAAATAGAAACAGGTCTTAAGCCTTCCTTGGTTTTGTGAGCATTCTTCCTTCATCCATTTTATTGGGATATTTTTCAGATTGAAGCTTGGATTTCCTAAAATCTTTTTAGTCCACGGTCTTCAATTAGCTGATTACTATAGATTATATTCATACTCTGGATACCTCATCAAGCCGTCTAATAGCTGGATCATATTGATTGTCCTTCAATTAATCACAGCCCCTATTTTCATTTATCAACCCCAAAATACATGTAATTAACTCTGAAGTGATATAGCTCACCGTAAAGTGATTTTGCTACTGCTGTGGAGATAACTCAGTAGATTATACTAATAGGAAATGCAAGTTGAAATTAAATTAATGGTATCGTGTCCATCACAGAAGAATAATTGAAAAACTAAAAGTGAACGACTGTAGCGAGGAATCATTTGTAACAGCAGATGCAGATGTTTGTTTTTTTTCTTTATTTACACCCTGGGGTCTTGCCACCCTAGAGCTTTTGAACAATTGCCATCAATTTTCCCAGAGGAGATGCCAGAAATGTCCCTGGTTTCGCAACAGGAAGGGAGAGGGGACTGAGAAGGTGCAGAGTGAGTAACTGCAGGTTATTTTTTTCCTATCAGTGAGCCAGTTCATGGGGAAAAAAAAAAAAACATACCAGATGACATTGTTTTGCTTTCAAAGCAACTTTATTCATTTGAATGTAATCTCTTCTTCCCCCAGTGCTCATATTGAAATTGGCTCAATGTGCTTAATTCCATGACAGACTGAATTGTAATAAATAATATACACTATCCCCAACCCAGCTTGCTGCAATTGGCATGGTATTTATAACAGCCAGGCTCCCAATTGCTCATCATGGCTGAGACTTGAAGCTGCAATTTTATTCATAAACACAACTGTGTGTAAACTCAGGGAGAGCTGAGTTATTCCTGTGTATCATCGCTCCTGCCTCCAAGCAGAATGGACGTGCTCTGGAAGTGCAGGTTTTTGGGAATACACTGGCACTAATCACTGAGAGCTCAGTTATTTCAAGATTATTTTTCTCCCCTTATGGATGGAAATACATTTGTTTCTAGAGCAGAGCAGAGAGGTTACCCAGCTTATTTTAGGACTTGCATTGATTCTTCAATATCCCTCAGAATACTGGGGATATTCTGAACACTGAAGAGTCCTTGAAATATCTCAGTTAGGTTTTGGGGGCTTTCCTAGCCAGAATTAAGAGACATGTACTTTAGAAGTATATTTTTATAAAGTTTTGCTCTGCATTTGCCATATGCATCGTTCAAATAATGCCTGTGATGATGCAAATTAAAAATTACTATTTTCTTTCAGCTGGTTTGGTTACTCCTTGGAGAACAGGAATTTGAGGTTTGTCACCGGTGCTGTTTCAGTAGCACTTCAGCTTTCCTGCCTTAGGCACTTTGTTATCAGACATTAATATCTGCAACAGCAACCAATTATCTTGTAATTTTAACAAAGGCATCAGAAAAGAGAAAGTGCTAGTTGGTTGGATGGTCGTAAATACATAGATCACAAGCAAAGAGCCTCTACTTTTATTATGCAAAATAATGACTATGTTGCTGTTAATGGAATTTATTTTATACTGTGACAATTTATACTTGTACGTGTCTGGGGAAGAGCTTTCCCACCAGGCTGTTTTGACAGCTCTCTGTAATAATACAGGAGAGTGATGTGTCTAACGAAGTCTCTGAGAAAAAATATCTGGTTTGCATTTCAGAACGTGTCATTCAGTGTGTTCTGCAGGGGGAGATAGGATGGGAGAGCTGCCTTGCATCCTCGGGTGCGTGTGGGAGCTGCCTCTGCCTCCACTGGGCAGGGCAGGGCAGGGCAGGTCTTGCTCCAGACCTCGAGGAAAAGTTGTTTTTATCTGAATCCCTGCGTGCTGCTGGGTTTTGTTGGTCTGGAATCTCTGCATGTGTTGTGTGGTTCTTGGGGCTGTCCTGTGCAGAGCCAGGAGTTGGGCTGGATGGTCCTTGTGGATCTCTCCCAGCTCGGGTTCTGTGATGTTGGACTGCACAGTTGGGATGCCTTTATTTTGTAATAAAACCTTTTTGAGAGCGTGGCCGTGTCAGGTGCCATCTACAAGCTCTGGGCTGACTCTGTGGGCAATGGGGGCTTCCAGCTGTGGTTTTTTGGGCTGGAAAGGAAGGACCTGTTTGAGCCCCTGCATGGGAAGGTGCTGGTGATAAGAGTCTGCTCTGATTACTCGTGTATGAAAGGATGACTGTTGGAAAAATCCGTAAATAATGGGTATGTATCAAAACACCACCATCAGAATGGTAAATGAAGTGTACTCTGTGGAGTTTCCCATATTCTGGGGCCGGGAATGTGGCTGAATTTAAGTGTTAAGTTGGGCTTTGTTGTTGTTGTTTGTCTCTTCCTTTTCCTCAGCAAGCTTTTCTTCTCTGCTAATCCTCAGAAGCAGCCCAAGAAGTGACATTTATGCATATTTCATAATGTGATTTCTGTAGGCACACAGAGCAAACAAATCAATTTCTCAGCAGCACGCTGTTTAAAAGAAACAGCAACAACCTGTGGGATAAGTTGCAGAAGCTGTTAAAATTAATTATAAATGGCAGAAGATATAACATTTGGGGGAAAAAGTGCTAATGTGTGAAGAATAATAAACATTCAGGAGATGAAAAGGAACTCTCTGTCATCTGATTATTTAAACTTCATATATTTATAAATATCACAACACGTTAAAACAATGTACCGCTCGCTACCAACAGCACATTACCATTTTATTCTGGAACTGCAACAGCCTCATGTGCTCTCACAAATAATGATTTTCACCTTTCTGGGCTCGGAGTTCTGCTGCAGATTTGTGTCTGTGTGACTGGCAGTGCACTGTAATATCTTTCAAACGAGAGCAGGAGTGGGTTGGTGGTGGCTGTGGGTGGGGTTTTACTGCTGTGTGGGCTTAAGCTGCTCACTTAGGAGATGTTTTCCTCCTAGGCGAGGTCTTGGGCAATATGGATCTGACTTGCATTAGGGTAATCCGGTGTGGCTGCTGTCAGTGGTGAACGTTTCGCTGGTATCTACCAAAGGAAGGAGAAAATGGAAAAGGATCTCTGAAGTGTGAATTGTGCAGAATAAGCCAAATCTCTAGAAAATGATGCTGATGAAGAAGCGTTCGCTGGGGTGCAGTAATTTCCCTGCAGCCTGTTTGCAGTAGCAGGAGCTCTGCAGCAGGTACTGCCATGGAAGGGTTTGTGACAAGAGCAAGCAGTGACTGGATGAGAGCGGCGGCTTCAGGCTGCAGGAGGGTAGATTTAGATGAGATATTAGGAGGAAAATCTTGGCTGTGAGGGTGGGGAGGCCCTGGCACAGGGTGCCCAGAGAAGCTGTGGCTGCCCCTGGATCCCTGGCAGTGCCCAAGGCCACGTTGGATGGAGCTTGGAGCCACCTGGGACAGTGGAAGGTGTCCCTGCCCACGGCACTGGATGGGCTCTAAGGTCCCTTCCCTCCCAAACCATTCTAGGAGTCCATGCTGAAATGCCTTATTTCTATGGGGAAATTAATATAAATTTACCCAACCAAAGCGGTTTTTCAATGCTACGATTTGGTGAGAGTAGAGTAGGACCTGTGGGTGATGGAAGCACCCTGCAGCCTTGGGCTTTGGATCAGATGATCTTTAAAAGTCATTTCCAAGCCAGACCATTCTGTCAGTCTGTGATCTGTTGAAGGGGCCTCTGGAGCACTGTGGTTGCCTCAAACCCCACCTGAGCTGTGGAGTGGAAATCACTGCAATTTTTACAGATATTGATGAATGTGGTAACATAAAGAGATCTTCTCTGGTAACCAGGAGTGATGCCACTGAAGTTGGCTGGGATTCTGCTCCTGTACATCAGTACAGCAGCTGTACCCTTTGTACAGCAATAAACACAAGCACTGTTATGAACTTTCCTCAGCTTGCTCTCTGGTGAAGAGGTGAGGTTATTGGTCAGCAAAATACGGTCTAATTAGAATTAAATTGTTCTTTTTATTATGATTTCATGGATGAGGTCAATGGAAAATTCTTGAAGACAGCATGTTCCTGCTTGGGACTTTTCACAGTGCTGGGTTCGGGACTGTTCTGGTGGGAGGCTGCTCCTGGCTGGGCAGAAAAGCTGCTGGGTGGCCAGCAGAGGATGAAGAGCACCCCTCAGCCACAAAGGGGGTCTCTGGGAGGTGGGCAGGATATGGAAACCTGCTGGCACACTGAGCATCCTCACACCAAGGCCTTTGCTAAACTGTGGCTGGATTTTTTACCAATGAATTTGGCATGGTTTTGCTGTTTTCCCCTGCGGCGCAAGGTCGGGGTTCCACCGCACCCACAGACCTCCCCGTGATTTCAGCAGCCTCTCACTGCAGGCACCTCAAAAATCCACTCCTTCAATGTTTCCCCCCCCCGAAGGTGCTGACCCGATAACGCGGCGTCACCCCGCGGCCCGAGCGATGGGATGTGACACTTGCAGCCCTCACATCTGTCACTGGGTGCCGGCACCGGGGCACAGGAGAGGAGAGCCCCTCGCTTTGCGGGGAGCCAGCTCCGAGGCGGGGACAGCTCCGTGACTCCCGCGGAGCCGGGATGCTGCCCTGGCCGGGAGGACCCTCCCGAGCCCCCGGCGGCTCCGTGACCCGGTGGGCGGCTTTGTCCCGGCGCAGGAAGGGAGCCGGGCCCGGGGAGCGGGGCCCTTTCGCCTGAAAGGCTGTTAGATCCAGGTCACTGAGTTCGGGCTGCTGCGTTTTCTGACAAAGTCTAAAAAATGCAGATTCCTAACAGCCCTATGTTAATGAATTCCGACTGCTTGGATTTCGCACTGAATAATGGCCGGAATTACCAGAGATAGTGACTTATGAGATGTGATTGAATATCATCCTTTTTTTTTTCTCCTCGAGATTAAATTGATAAAATGATGTAATATCACATTATTTTTATTAGCGGGCTTTGATACAAAATCCTCCGTAGAGCAGAAGATTTTGTTATAATAAAACAAAGGTTCTAGAATGAGAAAAAAAAAATTCAATAAATTTTTAAAGCGTAGTATCACATTTTAAATGCAATTTTGTGCATATGGTGAGTGAATGCAATACCTCTCTACCCTCAGGCCGCCCACTTTCATACATTAAAAATATTCTATTTAAATGCAGATTTTGATTTGCTATCTGGCATGGCATTCAAGGAGAAGAGACAGGAGAAAAGGAAGAGTGTGTGCGTCTCTTAATTTAATTACATGTTTCTTTTGACGCACAAAGGTGTGAGCAGTTGTTAAGTGTAAGGATGTGCCTGTGTTAAAAACAAAAAAAAAGGGGCACGGTTGATTTCTTAAAATCTGTAAAAGAAAAGGTAATCTCAGCCTCAACAGAGAGTCCAGTGAGTTCTTGTGGATGTAAATATGTAAATATGCATCATCACGTGTGTGTTACAGGCCGGACCACTGGTTCCCAGCATCGTGACTGTGTCAGGACAGCGCTGCTGAAAATCAGATCCCAGTTGAAAATAGCTGCCTGGTAAAGCAGAAAGATTATTTTTAGCCAAAATCAGTGCAATAATCCTTTTTTTTTTTTGGTGTGGCCCCATCCAGTGTGGCTTCAGGGTGCAGGTTGAGGGGTTCTCATGAGCCAGAGGTGGATGCCCCTTTTTTGTTTGCTTGGTGTCATCCGCCTGGCTGTGATTTTCTGGCATTGAAACCAAAATATTTCTTTTTGGAACTACCTTAGAAATTTAGGAGATGGACTGCAAGGGGCAAAAGTCATAGTAAAAAAAGTCTTGAACACCATGTAAGTGGATTTTGCCAGTTGATGGTGTGAAGACCAGGGAGGTGGCGTTTGGGCTGAGTACTCTTTGTCTTCGTCTGTCGCGTGGGTGAAAGCCTATTTTCTGGAGAACTGGAGAATATTTGAATTTCAGTGCCCTGGAGCAAATAGGTTGAGTGGTATCAGAGATTATCAGATTTAATTCATTTATTTTAAATGTAAATTGATTTGAAGCCACTGGGAGCTGTTAAAAGTATGCAGTCGTTGGCCTCAGCACTTGCTGTATATTATTTCTCCTGCCGTCCACTTCTGTCCATCCCTCCTCCCAGTCTTTTATTCACTGGTTTGTTCTTCCTGTCTCAAAGAGACCTGAGTTTTTGGGCTCTATGCATCACATAGAGGGTGTGAGGCTTCTTCTCACAAGTGCTGGAACATTCTGGCTTTGCTGTGGCTGTGTCCCAAAACGTCATCTCCCAGAGCCAGAATTCTTCCCTGCACCCAGCAGCTTCTCTCCTGTGACTGAAACGCAGAGATGATGCAGGTGTTAATGGTGTAAGGGGGTGGTTTAATTGGGATAGGCAATGAAGGTTATTCCTGTGGTCTTGGGAGGGTGCTGGGTTGAAATGGAGCTGAGTTTAAAAGCCACTGGGCTCCCACTTCCAGGCTGTGCCAGCTCCCTGGGCACGGCTTCCCTGCTCCTGCCAGTTCGGCGCAAAATCCCTGTTTTCAGGGGCTCCATGACTCACCACTAGCAGTTTATAGTTCCCTGTAAATATAAATTCAGGGCTGTACCAAAGAGTGCCAAATGTGTGTTTTTAAGTCTATATATAAAATTATTTGATCTCACAGGGCATCGCATTTGCCAGTTTTTCTCTTGGGCACGTAGATATTAAAATCATATTATGCCCAATATGTGGTTGTAAATTGAAGTCGCAGTGGAAAGGAATATTACAATTTTTTTCCCCTTTAATGTTAGTCTCAAAAAATGTGTCCTTCTGAAGAAAAGGTTATTTGTCTAATATGCTGGAGAGCAGTTCACAAAATTAACTGAGTTATCCCCATAAAATGAGCTGCAAAGAGAAAGCAACCAAGGAAACTCTTGGGAAGCAAATCCCCCTTGGTTTTCCAGCACCAAGGCAAACTCTTGATTTCTCAAGCGTCGTGAATGTTAGGGTGGTATTGAGGGGGATTTAAATTTTTTTTGGGGGGAAGAAGTAAACCCCAACACAGAATCACAGAATGGTTTGGGCTGAAAGAGACCTTGAAGCTCATCTTGTTCCACTCAGCCCCTGCCATGGACAGGGACATCTTCCACTAGGCCAGGTTGCTCCAAACCCCATCCAACCTGGCCTTGATGTTCCTTTCCTCTTTCAGCATTCGAAAGTAAAAGCATTTAGAAATAAGTATAGTCTTAAAATAAATGTTAATAGGTGAGTAAGAAATTTAAAACATCCAGTGATGCTACCTGTCCTGTGAGTGCTGAACTCAAGGCTCTGCAATTTCAGACTGGTAATTTTAGCTGGTTTTGGGGGGATTTTTTATGGCAAACGTGGTGGGAGGAGAGAGGAGATCAGTGGAATTGGTTTACATATTGCCTTAACTACTCTCACAATAGTGGAAAGCTCTCATCAAGTATGTATCAGATTATTTTATGCCAACATTAATATTGGAAGCACACATGTAATCTGGAGTCAGCAGGTTCATACACTACTATCTCATTAAATTTTCAGGCAAAAGCTGCAAAAATTAATTGGAGGCGTGTAATAGTTTAGAATGTGAGCTGGCTTATGGTAATATAAATTACATGAGGAGAAGACAGTTTTATATACTGAGAGAGGGAAAACTGGTTTACTTTAATGAGAAGAGATAGAAATGTGGAGCTATTTTTTCATTACAGATGCACTCTAAACTGTTTGGACTTACTTGATGAATAGAGTTAATTCTCTGCTACAGTTCCAATAATTCATGTTGCACAGTTTAATGACTTCTAGATAAAAACAGGATTGAAATGTTAATTTCTATGAAGAAATTGGAGCACTCTCATACATCAAGCTTTTTTTCTATTAAACTACTAGTTAATTTCACTAAACAAGTCTCTTAGAGATATTTCATGCTACATAGATTTTTGTATTTCTCACCTGCTTTGTTTTACTCCGCTGGCCCTGAGCGTTGGCCTGCGCGAAGCGCTGCTGGGATGCGGAAAAATTTCAGTTGTACTTAACCTGTCATTATGATAATTAATTTTTTTTTTTTCTGCAACACACCCTGTGATGTTTAGGCCTGTTGGTGCTTTCTCCTGTATTTCCCATCTGGTGAGGGGCTGAAGTTCTCTGCTTCCTGTGCCATCCAGGCATAGCTGGTGGCCTTCATCCGAGGAGGGGCACAGGGAGCTGCTGGGTGGTTGGTAGTGTCTGAACCACCGTGCTTGAACCTCCTCCTTTTAATTCAATTTGACTGCTGGTCTTCTGTGTGCTGCCTAGAGGTTGGCTACTGCTGGTTGATGCTGCGTAGAGAGGACAAAATTGTTTTTTATTTTGCATATTCTTTGTTTCAGGAGTTTCTCTGCTAGCTTGGATTTGTTTCTGTTGTTCCAGTCCAATTTTCATCAGCAGAGATGAGTAGTTCTCTCATCAGCCTTGCCTTTCCCTTGTTTGGTGCCATCCCACTCACTGTTGCATGTACTCGTCCGTTCCCCTTCTGTCACTTTGACATTTGCAGTTTCATGTATGTAGTTGGGTATTTCTGGTATTTTGCAACATCTGCCCGGGGCAGTGCTGGAGTCACCATCCTTGGAAGTGTTCAAAAAATGTCAAGATGGGGCACTTGGGGATATGGTTTGACAGTAAAGTTGGTAGTGTTGGATTAACTGTTGGACTTAATGATTTTAAAGGGCTTTTCCAATTTATACATTTCTATGATTCCATGATCTTTATATAGGAACTACATTTTACAACCTGCCTTAGTAGAAACCATGGGTCCTACTAGGGTTCTTCTAGGCATGGAAATTCCACTTTCCATGGGATTGCAGAACACATTCTCCTGCTGGAGGTACCTCCTGCCCGTTCACCTCTAAACCATGTCCTCAAGTGCCTCAGCCAGACATTTTTTGAACATTTCCAGGGGTGATTACTCCTTCACTTGGAATGTAAAAGGGCAGGGAGATGGAGAGCCAAGAGTCACTGATGGGGGAGTCTTCAGCTCCCACAGCGTGACCCATGGCAGGGAGGCGAAGGCATGGGCTGCCCAGCATAGGTGGCACTCCTTGGGTTGTTGTGTTTCTAAGGAACAGGATTTCACCTGATATGTTCAAAAAAGGCTAATGTTTGTTGCAAACAAGAGAAACTTGCAGCCTCACACTCCAGATGTACAGTTTTGTGGGGTTCTGTGTATGTAGTGAAGAAGGAATCATCATCCAGGCGCAGTTTTTTGCAAATTCAGCAAGGCAGATGTGAGCTTGGCCAGTGAGTTGGTGGCTGTGGGGACACCACAGTGGAGCTGTGGGTGATCTCTCCCTTGGGGACACCACAGTGGAGCTGCAGGTGGGCTCTGCTTTGGGGCCCAGAGCGCTCACACCACCTCCCACCTGGTGGGACGTGGCCAGTGCCTCCTGCTACCCAAAAAGGAGGAATTTTGGGGTGTGGTGACATCAGCCAAGCCCCCAGCCAGGTGGGAAGGTGAGGGCCCTGGTGTGGGTGGGAGGGAGCCGTGTTCCTCAGCCTGGTTCCCCATTCCATGCCTTGGGCTGTTGATCCTGAAAGGCGCTTTTATCCACGGACCTTGTTCCGCATTGTGCATCCCCGGTGTCCGACACCGGATTAAAGCAAGTGTCACGCGTGCGAGGTGTACGGTGCAATTATTTTAACCCATTTCGCCTTCTAGTGTGGAAAATCTGCTTAAAATAGCACTTGCTAAAGTCATTGTACCATATACAAAGGGGTTATTAAAATGCACTCTGGAAATAGAAAATAGGATTAGAAGAGACACTTTGGCTTTGAGGCCTTCTCCGGCCAAAAGAAGGCCTCGTGGCCAAAATGTCTCCTTTAATCTCATTTTCTGTTTTCTGGTAGGAATTTTAACTCTCCTCACCCCATCCCAACCCCCCTGTGTCTCTGTGCCCACACGCTGGTCTCTGGCATGGCTCAGCTCCTTTCCCACAACTGGGGGCTCATAAGACAAAGGGATGTTTTTCTCTTGTCTTAATATCAAGACATTTTATTTCTAGTCCAAACAAATCCCCCCCCCAAAACCCACAACCTGTTTCTATCAGCCGACTTTTGGTTGTTTGCACGAAGGCTCCCATCTGTCAGGATTCCTTGCTCTTCAGTCCTGCTGAAGGCGTGTTGTGCTTCTGAGTCCTTGGGACAAAAAACACCTGGAAATCCTAATTATTAGCTTGAAATGCTGCATTTTCCATCTCTGAAGGTAATTTG
The DNA here is from genome assembly GCA_013397395.1 of Sinosuthora webbiana. Lineage (NCBI taxonomy): Eukaryota > Metazoa > Chordata > Aves > Passeriformes > Sylviidae > Sinosuthora > Sinosuthora webbiana. The sequence goes on from VXBN01005888.1 coordinate 358,712, forward strand.
GTACTGAACACCTGTGATATGGATACCTCTATATATCTATATGCTCTTATATCTATATATGAGTTGAAATGCAGAAGCTGCAAGCTGCACCAACAACTTAATGTTTTAAACATGTCCTATAATTTAAATTTGACCTTTCCTGGATAATATCAAACTGATATCTAGTTGCTTCACCGCCTTCTAACATTTTGATTCCTAAATGGAGTTTTTAATTTAACATGCAAAAATTTATGCTCCAGATTAGGGGAAAAAAAAAAAACAAAAAAAAACTAAATCTTGCTGTAACTCTTAATTACAGTTAATTACTGTATTTCTTAATTAGATTCTTAATTTCCAACTATTTAACTTCAGTGAAACAAATGGAAAAGCAGCAGTCCACAGAGAGCCTGAAAGAAGCAGTCTGAAGATGTGAAAGAAGCAGTCATGTTGTTTTTATATTTTTGTATTTTGAAGGAATCCTGAAGGCATTGAATTTTATTTCCGTAACTGGGAAGGGCAGCGATCTGTGTTTATAATTGTGGCAGGAAAATTCTGGGGGGAAAATTGACTCCTTTTGAAAGGGTTTGCATCCATATTTCAGGTTGGAGGAGGGAGAGAGACAGGTGCCAGAACCAAATGCAGGGAAATATTCAGGTTACTCATCAGTTGGAGTAATAAGGATTTGAAGAACTTGCCGGTGACTGGATTTTCAAATCCGAAAACCTTTCGGATGTTTACAGTTGGAGTCTCAAAATTCCTCTCAGCTGGGTGACATCAATGTGAGTGGGTACATTCAGCCCCTGGATGTGTCTGAGATGAGGCTGGATGGGGCTTGAAGCAAGCTGGTCTGGTGGAAGGTGTCCCTGCCCGTGGCAGGGGGTGAAATTAGGATGAGCTTTCAGGTCCCTTCCAACCAACCCATTCCGGAATTCTCAGAGCGCTCATGGGAAGGTCCAGCTCCAGCATTTGGGTTTCCTCAGAAGATGCTTCACCTGCCCCAAGTCAGAGCCTCCCAGCTCTCAGGATTTTTATGTGTTTCCTCACAAAGCAAAACCCAAACATTAAACCCCCCAAAACCACGTTGTTGGAACGCAGCGCAGCACCAGACACGAGCGCGTCTCTCCCTCCGGAAGGCTGATCCTCCCTCGGAGGTGGATACAAACGGTCAGCTTTAAACCTTGTAACAAAAGGTTAATTTTTCTTCCTTGACGTCTTGCTGACTAAGTCAAACCCCGAACATGAGGTCGTCGGCTGTTCCGTACGTTTCCAAAGACGGCTTTATACCCCCGTGATATCAGTTTTGTGTCTCTTGGCAACAGATTGGTTCTGGCACCCCGAGGACGGGGCGCGCTGGCATTCTTGAACTGCCAAGAGACACAAAGCGGATGCTGGGGGGATCCGATGCCTCGCTGAAAATGCGTTAAAATATGTTTTGTGCCGTAATAATGTGTTTTGAAAAACGAGCTTTTTTTGTTGTTGGGTTGTTTTGGTTGTTTTTTGTGGTTTTTTTTTTTTGCTGGAGCCAGTCCTCCCCCAGCCTCGTTTATGGGTACGTTTGTAATGCCTTGGCTCCCGCTGCCCTTTGTGGATGGACGCGTCCTTGCTGGAATGCCGCTCGCCCTCGCCCAGGGGTGATGCCTCCCTTGCAGAGCTGTTTTCTTTCCCTTTCTCCTATGCACAGGAAAAGGAAGGAAAAAACCTGATAGAGCCGTAAGATGAAAACATTAATTTGTGGTTTTTTTCCTTCAGGGAAGCTGTCCCATCTTTGAAAGAGCTGTGAATCCAGCATTTTGTTGAGGTGCTTATCTCAAAAACAGAAGAAAAATATATGCATCAAAAGAGGTGATTTTTTTATATTATAGGGCTAATTATGATATGTCTATTAGATATCTTGGCAAAATCTTTAGTGCCTTATGTGCATAACCAGGACAAGTGCTGAAACTGTGTAGAATAATTTATAATGCACGTCACGGCCAAAAATTTACTGTCATTCAATCAGTGAATTAAATAAGCATCATCCTACCAAGCTTTGAAATGACCCATTTCATTACTGCAGGTTACATGTACAGCGGTGAAGAAGGACAGCAGCTGGGAGGTGCTGCACAGGCTGGGCTGGGAGGATGAGGATGCACCTGGGGGTTCCTGCAGTTTCCTGGCCAGGTAGCCACGGCCACTCAGATGGGGTGGAGAAGCCACGACAAGCAGAGAGCAGATTCCTGCGTTTGTTGGATCTGCAGCTGTTGTGCTCTTGGCTTCTCGAGGGCCAGGCTGAGGTGGTGCCTCAGGGCAAAGTGTGGAAGACCCAACTCAGCCAGCGTGGGAAAGAGGAGCTGGAGGGAAGGGACAGAATGTGAAATTTGGAGGTTTCAGATGTGGTACGGATGTGCTTGAGGAAGCTGGGGGAAGAGCAGACAGCAGGGCAGAGGGTTTGGGTGGTTGGAATGTGCATGGCTCTGCTTGGAGGGACTTGGGCAGATGCAGCCACTTTGCCTCTGACCTGGGTGGTGCAGAGTTGTTCAGGGCACGTGTGATGGTCACCTGAGAGCTGCAAAAACGCCCCTCTGCTTTATACCCAAGGGTGTAAGATTCTCTTCTCCTTGGTGCTTGTTCTACTAAAGACCTCTTATGCGCTGTTAGGGAGATTCTCATCAGGGTTTGCAAACACCAGTGAGAGATGTCTGAGGAGTTCTGTAGTGGCCTTCAGCTAAGAAGTCAGTTCTTCGAGATTCAGAACAAGTGGTGATCTTGGCATTGCTTCCTTTCATGTTAAATGACACCATCCTCTTTCTGTTATTGTCACAAATCTTAAGATTGTTGTTCTTCCCATTTTAAATAGAGCGTGTGGGAAGATCTAAACAGGCAACTTACTCTAGTGGGAAGTGGAAACACGTGCCATCACGTACGTACCCTGGTATTTATTCCTTTCCATTAAATTATATTCTCCAGACCATTTTTAAACGTGTACGTAGCCAGTGTTAATTTCAAGGAGACAGATTTTTAAAAATACATACACTTAAACAGTGTTGGAACCCATTAAAAAAATCTATTTAAAATCAATTGTGTGCGAGAAGAAGTCTACAAACAAAAGGGCAGAGACAGGCATATCAGCTTTAATTTAGTACTGGATTCCCTTTGACAGGAGCCATTTAGATAGAGGGCAAAAAATTATCTCACTGAAAAAGGCAGTGATTGATCACATGTTGGTAAGTGAATCAAGTCTGCAAAAAACAGAGGTGATTAAGGGACAAAGAGGAATTATCATATTACAATGTTGCTGCCTGTCAAAGCTCCGTCTTGTTGTGCATTCATGTGTCACGTTGTGACATTCGATCAGCGCTTAACTCCCTGGGACAAAGGGATGGTCGTTAAAAATCTTTAAATGCTGCTTGGAATTGTGCTGGGGGTGTAAATCCGTGTTTTGACTGCTGACAGAGATCTTTATGCCCGCAAGAATAGATACACAGGACCTGGCTGACAACTTATTAAGTAGATCTTAGCACCAGGGCGTTCCCAGCTCTTTCTCATCTTTGGTGTTGCTTTGCTGGCCGTGACGGGATGGGTTGGGAGGTGCCAGGGAGAGAGCAGGCTGGCACTGCTCATGGGCAGGTAAAACAGCTGAAAATTGGTGAAACCAAAGGTATTAATCTCCAGAAAATGGGAACTGTGAAGGCAGGAGGTGGGCTGGTAAAACCTGCAGTGAAATGGGAAGGATGAGGATGCGGTGGAAGAGGGTTTGTAGGAAAATGAAAGAAAACCTGTGAGCAGCAAAGCTGTGGGGAGAGTCTGCGCGCTCGGATGGACTCTGGGGTTAACAGCAGCCCTGGGTGAGGCTGGAGACAGAGGAGACAGGATGTGCAGGGTCTGTGTCAGCGTTTTCCCCAGCCTAGACCCAGCTAATGCCTTGCCCAGCTCAGCTGCTTCCCGGCAGTTGTGCAGGAGAGGAGCGTGCGGGACGTGGGCAGCGGGCGCGCGCCGATGAGCACTGACAGGTACGGGGAGCGCATGGCAGCTCCATGGCTCAGCATGTTCCCTGCTGAGGTGCCGGTGTCCTGCTCCTGGGGGACAGAAGCCTCTAGAGACCATGGCACATTCATAAATGTTCTCTAGAAACACATGCAGAAATGTGCTAAATCTTTACAATAGTGGACTGCAGTTTAAGCAAGTAAACAGATCTTTAGTTTTTGCATTTTGTGGCCTTGGCTGTTGTTCTCAGGGTGCTGCTGGTGTGGCTCTCTCTGTCCTTTCCCACCCATTTGGGTCCTGCTCTGGACACACACACTTGGATGTGCAGGAGCTCCGTTAGAGAAGCCACTTTGCTCTACTGCATTTCAGGGTCATGCTGATATGGGGAACTAGATGATCTTCAAGCTCCCTTTCTAAGCCAGACAATTCAATGATTCTATGACATCTCCTTTCCTTGGATTTTCTGTCTTCAGCACATGCAGTTAACCATGCCTACCTGGCTCTGTACACAAGATTCACCTGCTTGGACGTTTTTTTAAGGAAAAAGGAATGGATAACAGTTTTGTGCTTCATCTGAGCACTACACCAAAAAAGCACGGTTGAAGATACCTACATGACAAAGATCAGATAAAAGCAAAACAAAAAATGACAAATCAGCAAAGTGGTAGATCTCTGAGAACCAGCCTTTGTGATTTTCAAAGAGCCTCTGTTTAAGCAAGTGTCTTACTTGGATGAGAACAAAAAAACAAGTAAAGCATCAGCTTTTTCTCAGGGAATAGGTTGATACTGGACTGCTCTAAGTATTTGCATCATGACTGTGTGTCTGAATACATTAATCAGTAATCTGGAACAAAGGGGTGGACAGGGAGTTGGTGGCACCGAGGCAGTGAGGGATTCTGTGGCACCTCTGGTGGGAGGCAGCCCCGTGCAGAAGGAGGCAGAGCTGAAATGAAGGAGGATCACGCAGTCAGATGAAAGCCACCACTGCCAAACACAAGGTTGGGCGCCCGAGAAGGAGCATTCCCAGCTCCTTGCACACATTGCTGCGCCTTCAATGAACTGGAACCCCTGGGGAAAAGAGCCAAGGGTTGCTGCAGACAGCTCGATGAAGACATCTGCTCAGCGTGCAGCCAGTCACAAAAGATCAAGCAAGGCGTGAGACCATGGGAAGAAGGGGTGAGAAAATATGGGAAATATGATAATGCTGTTATGAGGGTGCTCAGAATGTCCCAGTGAGTGTGTGCTGGGGAGGTTACCCCTCACTGTGCAGCTCGGGAGGTTCTTGAGAGGTGGTGGCTGAAATAGAATCACACAGTCATACAATGGTTTGGGTTGGAAGAGACCTTAAAGACCATTTCCACCTCTCCTTCCACTGTCCCAGGTTGCTCCAAGCCCTGTCCAACCTGGCCATGGTCACTTCCAGGGATGGGGCAGCCACAGCTTTTCTGGGCAATCTGTGGCAGGGCCTCACCACCCTCACAGGGAAGAATTTCTTCCCAATATCCCATCTAAACCTCCTCTCTTGGAGCTCAAAGCCATTCACCCTTGTCCTATCAATAGTCACAGCTTGTAGCCATGTCTGCGTAGTTGAAGAGATTGGGGCTGTTTAGAAAGATCATGTGAGTAAGAGGATTTGTGTGAGAGGTTTTGTAGACTAATGTTTGACATATTTAACCTTTCTCAAAATACGAGAGCAAAGGAAAATCCAATAAAACCAGGGGCGTGCACTGGGCACTCTGCAATTGATGTTTCCCCCCGGTGCTCACTGGAACACCAGGAATGCTGGGCAGCCCCACACTGCCCCTCAGCCTGACCTGTTCCCTCCTCCCTGCTCCTGCCTTTGGAAGTGTTGTCCCCTTCTCTATGGACAAGCATATTTTAGCCTGTTGGACACTTTTTGGCAGCGTGTACTGAAACTGCTTTTCATACTGCGTTAGAAATACGGTCGGTCACAGCGTGTTCTCCTCTGCTACCAAATCCTTGCTGAGAATCTGAAGGATTTTGAAGCCACATTCAATTAACGTGACTTCTTTGGGAGCACAGGACTTCCCTCAGCAGTGTTTTCAGCAGCCTCAGCATTGCCTTTGTCAGACAGGAATGCTTCTTATACTCCAGTCTTGATGGAAGTGATAGGGAAACCTCACAGATCCTGTGGGGGGTCCCTGGTTGGGGATGGGGTACGTGGGAAGAGCTGGGATACAGGATGGTTTGGCTGCAGCTCCTTTGAAGGGCAGCTCCACGCACATTCCTCTTCCTTATACTTTTTCCTTTGAACTCAAGAATAATTTGTGAACTGGCAGGAATGATTAATGCATAGATACCGAAAAACATACTTGGCTTTTTAAAACTGTGGTTACTTGGAAATATGGGCTGGCTGCCATGGAAGAGGGTGCTGTAGGAGTTTATCTGAACACAAAATACTGGAAAGTCAAATTTTACAGTCGTTTAATTTGTCCAGTGTTTTCAAATAAGGATACGAAATGAATATATTTAAAACAGTGTTACTCGGGAAAAATGTGTATTTGACAGGGTCACTGTGAGTTCACTGGTACAATACTGGAACAGCACAATATTGTTTAAAGTGGAGATGGAGAGGAATGCCTGCTCAGTTAAAGCCCTGGCAGTGCTGCCCCAAATGTGAGCATGCAGATGGCAGGAAGCAGCCCTGTCCCTGGGAGGTGTCCCTCGGAGCTGGCTTTCTCTGCAGGGACAGCTTCAGTGGCTCCGTGATAGAATCACAGAATGGGTTGGAAGGAACCTTGAAGACCATCCAGTTTCAACCCCCTGCTGGCAGAGACACCTTCCACTAGACCAGGTTACTCAGAGCCCCACCCAGCCTGGCTTTGAACATGTCCAAGGATGGGGAATCAACCATAAAGGATCAATCATCTAATCTGTTAAAAATCTGTGGAAGCAGAGCTCTCTGATGGGCTTTGTTTGGGACACTGGTGATGGAACAAGGGTGAGTGTTGTCCCAGGTGTGTCACATCCCATGGCCACAGCTCTTCGCTGTGGTCTGGGCTAGTGAGTGGACATCAGGCCAGAAGAGACAAAGGAGGGTCCCCATCCTGCTGGGCACTAATTGTGTGTTAACGAGCCCTCACCACTGAGCAGGACACTGCTCTGAGCTTTGTGCCTGGCAGGGAAGATGGTCCGTGGCTGCTGGGACACGAGCACTGCTGGCCATCGCTGAGACCATTACAAGGATTCAGAAATGATTTTAGAAACCCTGCTTCTGCTAGGAGTCAGGAGCAGCTCCAGCCAAGCCAGCTCGGTGCCAGCAAACAGCTCGGATGGTGGAGTCTCCTGCCGGCAGCAGCGCTCTGCCAAGAGCTAATCCCCTGTGAGAGCGGGGGAACAAAACAGTGCCGCTCGAAAAACTACTCCTTGGGCACGGGGAATTAATATTAACCCTGGATCGCTGCAGAATTCCCGCTATATTTTTCATGGCTTACACTCCAGGCACACCTCCTTGCCAAGGATCACCCACCCCAACACGGAGCGCAGGAGTGAGGCTTGGCCTGCGCTGCCAGGTTCGCTCGGAGGCAAACAAAACCCTGGCACCTCTGCAGATGCCAGCCTGCCTTGCTTTCTGCTCCTTTGGAAGCACTGGTTCTCCTTGGGAGGTGTGGGGACCCACTCCACAGCTCCTGGTCTGTGTGGAGAGCCAGGCTTTGGAGCTCCATCCCTCCTTTTGGTGCCAAACCCAAAGCTTTTGTGCCCAGAGGGTGGATGCGTTGCTTGCTTAGTGAAACGGGTTAATGCTTCACTGGACTCCGACACATCAATGGTTTGGACAGCTCAAAGCAAACAAAATTCCAGTTTGGATTGAGCTGGCCCAAAATGAAAATCCTTGTTTTCTTTTTCCTCCTGGAGTTTTGGGCACGTTGTCCCCACGTGAAACTCTGTAGTTGGCTGGAGTGGCACGTTGGTGATGTGAAATGATTCCAGAGGAAGAGTGGATAAACATTTTTATACTGAGGTATCTAGCGAGGGAAAGTTTGCATGTAGACAGCCTGTAAATTAGGGTTTAGGTGGACTCTTCATCTCTGTCCAGGATTTTTTCCCATTTCCAACTTGTAATCTGTGGGCCAGGTTTGTAAAAGCTTTTCAAAATTAATCCATTCGAAAAATGCAAATAAGAGGGCAGCTGAAGGCAGGTCTCTGCTGCCTCGGGCAGTGAATTTGGCTCACGCTTCCAGTGTTCCCACTCAGTTCCCAGAAGAAGGATTTGAAAAGGAGGGGAAAAAAACCCCACAACAGAGGAATTGCTGCAGGTGATTCAGAGGGGGATGCTGTTGTTCCATCATTTCTGCTGCTCCGCTCTCTCGGTGGGGCACTCCATCCTTGCCCATGGACACAGCCTCTCCCTTGGCTCTTCTCATCATCTATAAAGATGCTTCAACATTTTTACAAGAGCAGAAAGGCTTGAAATCATCTTTCCTGCCGTCTGTAGTTGCATTTTGATTCTTCAGAGGTTCCCGTTCTCCAGTGATGGACCATGGGGAGGGTTCTGTGAACATTCAGGGGGTTCTTGAGGAGGAAAATACAGTAACTCTATGGACCTTTTGCTTTAGTTATTTGAAAGTTGCTTTTTAAGTTTCGCAGCTTTTAGGTATAAAATGCAGATGTTGAAAGGAAATCTGTGGGAATTTAGAGACCAGACAGGTTTAGCCAGTGTGTTCTTCATCCACAACTGGCAAACCCTCATAGTAATTTTTAGCAGACCTAAGGCATTGGAAGGGATGATCTTTGAAAACAGTCAGAAGAAAACAACCCCAGTTTGCACAGAAGAAAAAAACTACAACACAAACATCCAATGGGCAAAGGGAGCTTTAAAATGTGCCACTTCTGGACAAGCTTTGGTCAGCATTGGTGTGGTCCAGAAGACATGTGGGAAACAGTTTCAGAAGCTCCTGTGCTTAAAAGAAGTGGTTGGTGTTGAGCATAGCTCCCATTGCACATCTGTTGGTGTTCATTGGGTACCTGCTGCTGAGTGTTACTCCTGGGTGATGTGTACGTGGACAGCCTGCTCCTGGGAGTATTCCATGTGCATGAAGCCTGTCTCAGAGCTCTCAGCCTGTTTGTTCCTGTGCATTTGTAGCCACAGGGAGAAAATTCCCACTAGCATTGTTCTGTCAAATGCTCTTTGTTTAAGTCTTTTAAGTTTTCTAACCACTTTTTCCCTTTGTTTTCAAGTCAGTAGTTTTTATCGTGAAAGTGGCGTATTGATAACTATTGGGGAAATTCCCCCGAGGCTGCTGAGCAGGAATCTGCCTTGATGACAGAGATGCTTCCAATTTTTAAGCAAAACAGCCTGTAAATTGTGCCATCAACTAACAAGTACGGGATCCCTGCTGTGTAATGTGTGGGATCCTGGAGTATTTTTATTTCCAGGGTGATACCCTCATGGTAGCATGTGGAGCTACAGCTGGGCCGCCAAGGAGCATCCTGCTTTGGGAAGACGAACGGAGAATATGTTCCTCAGGATTGCCATGCCTAATTAGCCTCAAGTTCTGGTATTAGGAGATGTTAATGAGCTGCAGCATATAAACTAACCGCAGGAAAAAACCTTCCTAATGGCTGTGCCAGCGGTAGGAAGAGGAGTGCTGCTGGGGGAGCTGACTCACAGCTCAGCGCTGATGGCACTGGGCAGGGGGTGGCCGTGCCCAGCTTGGCCACAGGGACCTCATGGCAGCCGTGGGCATGGCCCATGTTGTCCCAGTGGTACCTCAGAGATGAGTCTCTCTAAGCTTTGCAACTGCAGGGAGGTCTGGTCATTTTCTGTAAAACAGTTTAATTAGCACAAAGGTGGCCTCTGTTAGTCCTCCCTTTGTTGGTTTTGAGGATGCGTCCCTGGAGTTGACCGGTGTATCCAGCACTGCCTGTTCCTGTTTGGATGTTATACTGCATTTACTCTTAGTTTTCCCCCTTTTTTTTTCCTGTAGTGAAGATAAAGGTTTAGAAACAGAGATAGGAGATAGAATTAATTTGCGCTTCTGCATCAAAATTCAGAGAGGTTTTCAGAGAAGTTCGTTCTTTCTGCTTCATTTTGACTCCTTTGGCACTTTTCTTGAGAGGCAGGTGAGGAAGTTGCACTCCCATTCTCTCTCCTTTCCATAGACCTCCATTGTGCAGTGTTTTACCATACCAGCTATTCTATTCATTATTTGAAAAAAGTGCCCTATTCATGGGTGAGCTGAGCTGCTGCAATGTAAGATTGTTATTCATCATACTGGAAAATATGCCTTCTTTTTTTTTTTCTTTTTTTTTTTTTTCCATTGCTTTGAAAGTGTGTGTAAAACAGACATGGGGAAAAAAAAACAACCAAAAAAACCAACAAACCAGCTTGCCAGGCTCTTAAGTGAAATAATTGCATTGAAGAGCGGAGTTGGAGAGGAGCCAGCACAGAACCCCTGATCAGGCAGGAAGGGAAGGGATAACGTGGCCACAGCGAGGGCGTGAGGCTGGAGAAAAGCTCTGAGAGGAAGAGCTAATTGAGGAGGGGATTCAAACAAGGAATGTTTAATAAAAGGGTGTTGGTTAGTTAGTCGTGAAGAAAAGTTGTGCGTGTCAGGTGGGAATTGGCAGGGAGGGGTGTTAAGAATGCCTCTGTGGAGCATCTGGTAGACCCTGCTGGGGATGCTGCCTGTACTACTAATCGTGACACTGAGAAATTCAGGCTGAATGTAAAAGAAAGTGTATTTTATTTAAAGAGAAAAAATTCTCAAATTCCATGGCCCAAAGGTGTCAGTCAGTGAGGTTCCTTCCAGCTGTGGATCCCTGGGTTTGTGTCGGGAATTTTCCTTGGGGGAGTGGGAGCTTTGTCATATTTTAGCTGCAAACTCAGAGTGTGTGTGCTGGAGCTCTGGATTATCCTGTTGGACCTGGTGGAGCTCATGTGTGTGCTGCAGAGCTAGCCCCTGGTAACCAGGGATGAGCTGCCCATGCCATCCTCTGCCATGAGGGGACAGCTCCTGACGGCCGCTTGCTCCAGCACATGGCCATCCCAGATGGGCTCCAGATCAAACTTCTGCCAAAGCCTGAGACATGCACGTGTTTGCAGGATGGATGATAAACTTCTGAGTGCTCAGTTCTGGTACAAATAAAACTGCAGCAGGATGCTCTGCTTGGTTGTTGTGTGGGTGACACAGTGAGGTTCTCTTTGGAAGGTTCTCTTTGGAAGGTGCCTTTCCAAGCCTGACTTTGCACTCTACAGCTGCCACTGGAGATTCCAGAAGCATGGAAGGGTTTGGGTTGGAAGGGACCTTAAAGGGCATCGAGTTCCACCCCCTGCCACGGGCAGGGACACCTTCCACCATCCCAGGTTGCTCCAAGCCCTGTCCAACCTGGTCTTGAACATTGTCAGGGATGAGGTATCCCCAGCTGGCATGGAGAAGGCCATGTGGCAAATGGGATCCTGCTAAAAATCCTGCTTAAAATCCTGCTTCTTCTGGAGGCTGAGGAGGTGGTGGGACTGAGCTGTGCCTGCAGGAGGGGAGAGCAGTGAGGAGTGTGGGGCACTTGCACCCCCACCGGAGCAGCCACTGTTGGATGGAACATCTCCCAGAGCTGGCAGCCAGCAGGGAAGAAAGGAAATAAAAAAAAGCCATCCCCATTTCAAGTTGTGGTATTTTGACTTAGGTTAAAATATTTATCTAAGAAATCTAGTGGGGAAATGTAAAAATGTAAGTTTATGAAAGTTCCAAAGAACAGGAAGAAAAGACAAAAGGCTTGGGAGAAATACCACAGTGTTTTCATTCTTTTAATGATTATCTGGTGGGTTTTTTAAGTGCTTGGGGATGAAGGACTTACTGTATTGGTCTGACTACAAAGTACTTACAAAGCCCAAGTGTAACCGTTCCGGGCAGGGCTCATTTTCTGACATCCTGGATTCTTGAGCTCTGTAAGTGTAATACCAGCTATTCCCATCCTATTTATTGCATCCAGCTTTTTAAGTAATGGGCCAAGTAATGGTGGCAGATGCTATAATAATTTTTTTTTTGTTAATGATTTAGAGCTCTGTTTGCACAATAATTAGTTCTGCACAGCTCCGTGGCACAATACAAGAGGAATGCTCTCCTGACTTTTTACTCCTCAAGTTAAATGAGACTACTGAGCCTGAAGGGTGCAAGGCAGTCCAAGGGTGAACCCAGGAGCTTCAGAGCCAGGATTGTTGTAGCCTGATGGGTGTCAGATGAGCTTAAATCTTGTCTGTGGACTGTGCTGGATGCTTGGGAGAGCCCACTTGGTTCCTGATGGCAGCACAGCTGGGTTGTAGCTGCTTACAGCAGCAAATGCAGACAGCAAGTGCCTGACAATCCCAAACATTTGACCCTTCCTTACTGAGGGACAGATGGATCCTGAGAGCTCTAAAAACCACTTGAAAGAATCAGCTTTTGGTGTGTTTAAAAAAAAAAAATGTTCTCTGTGTACTTCCAGGATGACCAAAGTGGTGTTTGAGTGGCTTCTGTTGCTGCTGCAGCTCCTGGTCACTCCAGGCAGGAGCTGGTGGGGTTCCTTGCTCAGTTTTCCCTTTTGTCTGTTTGGATTTTCAGCTGATGAGCAGAAAGATCTTGATTCACACTTGGCACAACACGGCTCTGATCTCAGCAGCAGATGCCAGATGCTGCCGGAATACAAAGAAATAATGACAGTAACCCGAAATGTGAGTCAGCTGTAGGTGTGATGGGGGTGCCTCCTCTGCTTTGTCTTCCTCTGGCATTTCTTGCTCCATCCACTCTGCCTTCAGCTTTAGTCTCAGCTCCTCATTTCTCCTCCTGTATTCTTCCTCCAGCTTCACTCCCTTTTGTCTCTCTTTCCTGCCTTTTGCCATCCCCTTACTGCCCACTCCTGTGCCATGACCGCACGGTGGGGGAGTCATGTTCCCCACAATGATAATGAAAAACCTATTTCCATTCCACTTCAGTTCCCTGGCACCCCCAGTACCATTTTTAGTGCCATCTCAGCAGCAGACATTTCATTTATGGAAATCTGGAGTGTTTGTTCCTTCTCTAAACACGACCCTGAGTCCTGGTGTCATTGCAGAAGTGCTAACTGCAGCCAGTACCTCTTGGAAAAAGCACTGAATCACTTCACTTCTTCATTGTGAATCACTAATTTTATTTTCTCCTAATGCTGCGGGGAGTTTCTCTAGTTCTGGAGGTCACTGGAGCCTTGTAACTGCAGCCAAAAGCGTTTTAAATGGTCATTGTGCAGTGCAGCAATGCCATCAATCTCCCGTGCCATTATTTTATCTAAAAAGTTGGATTTGATATCCATTTTCATGTTTAAAGCAAAATTACTGGCAGGCTGCCATATCGTGTGAGGCACAGAGAGTGGGAACTTGTTCATAAAGGTTTATTGTGAGTGTGACTATTACCTACTGGTTTGGGATATTTTTCAACAAATCAAGACCTGCTGGTAGCCAGGTGGGTTCTGAACGGGGTCTTTTCTTCTGAATTGGACTTATTTTATTCTTTCAGTTCCAAGCCAGTCTGTAGTCTAGCTCAGATAATGATTTGATCTTTTTAATTGAAGTCTCATCAGCATCAAATGCTGGCTTGCCCAGAAATACCTTACCTTTTGGCTTATGTATGTATATGAAAAAAGAAAGAAGAAAAAACTCAGAAAATAATAGTGGAATGTAAGTCTGGGGCATATTGGATTAATTTCCTGTTCCACTTCTGCATCAGCTAACCAGACAAATAACCAATTTGTTAAGGGCTCTGCTACTTCCTTCAATCACTTGCTCACAATACACTTTTTACATTTTATTTCCTGGTTTTTCCATTTCAATTCCTTACATCCCCTGCAGGTCTCTCTGTTTTGGTGCCAACAGCAACACAGGCAGTGAGGGAGGGCAGGGTGTGATCCTCCAGCTCCCGGCAGCCCCGACCGCCCTCTGCACACGGGTTTTCTGCAGGGACTCTGGGGACAGCGAGCTCTTTGATGCACATCCCTTGGGGAATACAGATTGAGGATGTCCCTGGTGCTGTGTCTCCATTGCCTTACTGGTGGCAGCAGGAATTGCAGCTGGTTTTGGTGGGCTCCCAGTTTATGGAGCTGTTTCTGAGAGCAGTGAAGTGGGAATAGCACCGTGCCATGGCGGAGGGAAGGGAGGAGATATCATGGAATCCCAGAATGGTTTGGGTTGGAAAGGACCTTAAAGCCCATCCTGTTCCACCCCCTGCCATGGGCAGGGACACCTTCCACTGTCCCAGGCTGCTCCAAACCCCATCCAACCTGGCCTTGGGCACTGCCAGGGATCCAGGGGCAGCCACAGCTGCTCTGGGCACCCTGTGCCAGGGCCTGCCCACCCTCTGTGTAAAGAACTTCTTCCCACCATCACGTGTCAGGGTCTGCACTGGGAGCAGGATTAAGCAATCTTAACACAGGGCTTTCATTATTTTCCTCTCCCGGTGCATGATGGATTCCTTTGGAGACTGGTACAGTGCTGGTTAACAAAGTGTGGTGTGGCTTTTTGCTCCATTCAGTGCATTTTGTGGGCTTATATTTGTGTTTAGGAAATTGATTCTGGACACTCTGCCAGGGATGTCATTCCAGAGAAATGGAGGCAACAAGGAGAAAAAAAAAAACCAAACAGCACTCTGGGTTTCTGGGTAAACTGCCTTAACTGCCAAATGGTTCCTTGCAGAGACACAATCCTATAGGAAAATCTGTAAGAAAAATAAAGATCTGTAACCTGAGAAGTCTTGAGCAGAAGTTGCAGAGGGCTCCAGTGTTCTCTGATGGAGAGGGGAGGAAGTGCAGCCAGTCAGTTGCAGTGTTGTGCAGCACAATAAATATTTTATTACCACAGACTATCATTTGGTTCCTAAACAGAGTGGGACAGACTCTGCTCTCGGATGGTGTCCCCACATTTGTGACTCGGTGAATATCCACGGCTGAGGACAGAATTTGGGTCACACCCTGCAAAGTCTGCACGTAAAATATTCAGAAGCCGCACAAGAAAACTCTCCAGGCTGGCACTGCACTGGTGCCTGCTAGGGCAGCAGTTGTTATGAATCTAATGGTATTTTGGGGTTGACCATGAAAATACTTTGGCCTAAGGCTGGAATTTGATAAATAAGATGAACTGGACCATTTCAGTGCTGATACAGTTTTGATACATATTTTGAAACACACTACAGCCTTGGCTGTCCAAAGAGGGGTGGATAGAAAATGCTGATTTGTATGGTGGGTTCAGTAGGTGCAGGGGGTTAAAAAATCCTTGTGGGGAGGGAAATAACATGGGCAACTTTTTACCATTTGAGTTTCTTTTTTTGCAAGGAAGCCGGGAAGTCAGTGGGAAACTGGGGAGGGAATAGGCATGAAAAGCAGCAGCAGAAATCTCCTCATTTTCTGGTAATAGTGAGCTTTCAGACCAGCTACCACAGTAACTTTTACTTTCTGGTTTCCCTGCTGTCATACAGTAATAATTTTAAATTTGTCATGCTGGAGGGAGATGCCAATATCAAACTGAAAATGAAGCAAACGGTTTTGATTGGAATTGAAAAGGAAGTGTTTCCTGCTTTGAGCTAAGTTTTAATTTAACCTAATTACACAATAATGCAATCGGTGTTTAGTTAATCATGAAAGGTGGAAATTCAGCAGCAAGGCAGGAGGCACATCCTCACCCAGCACACGGTGTGAGCTCTGTGGGTTGGCAAGGAAATGTGGAATTCCTGGCTTTCCAGGTTTACATCTGAGTGACTCTCCGTGTCCCTTCACGTGCTTTTCCCTCTGGGACTTTTCCAGAGCTTTGTTTAATACAGAACTGCTAGGACACCCGTGAGTTATGGGATAATAATTCCGTGTCAGATGCTGTGAGAGTGAAGCTTATTTTACAAGAATGCCCTTTGATGGAAGTAGGGCCCCTAATTCAAACTTGAGTGCGTTCTGAGAGACATCTACATGCACACAATAAAATCCAGGGAGAACAATTTGCATGGAAAAGCCAGGAAACAGCTGGGCTTTACAGACAGCTCGGATTTTAGGGGTGGTTTTCTGGGGGAACAAGGGAAGAGTCAAGCAAAAGAATTTAAATCAGGCCATTTTTGAGAATTTTTTCTAATATTGCATATGTTAGAATAATTTTTAAAAACACAGCTGTGTGCTGGCGGCCTAAACCAGGTGGTTTTACCTTACATTAATATTTAGATTGTTGTTCTTTGTAATTATCAGCCAACAGTAATGGTAACAGACACTCACTTGTCTGGCTCATATATGTCTGTATTTACTCTTACTTTAAATTCTTTCCCATAGATACAATTCAGCACAATCAATGCCAACAAAATTATTTTGAAAGCAGATTAGATTAAATAGCTCATCCCTTACTGAGCTTCCCATTGGCATGTGAGACGATCCTTAGAGAATTAAGATTTGTTTCAGGGACAGAAATGCTCACATGAGATTGCACAGTCTCTTGCTGGCCATTTTTTCTTTAAATATTTGACAGAAGTGCTTGGCCAGGCTAAATTCAGCCGTTTTTATATTTGGGGAGGTTGATGACTAACACCAGACAGGGGGAAAAACGTTTCAGGGAACTGTTTTTGTGCACAAGCTTGTAAGTGGTTTTATTCCGGGTTGTCCTGCTGGTGACTTGGGGCTTTCCTAGAAGGATGTCACGGGATTAAAGAGTCACAGATTGGTTTGGGTTGGAGGGAACCTTAAAGCCCATCTAGTCCCAACCCCCTGCCATGGGCAGGAAACCAGGCTGGACCAGGCTGCAGGTCAGGAAGGTGTTGGGCTGTGTGAGCTGTGTGAGCTGGACATTCCCACATCCCTGCTGACTGGGCTCTGCACTGGGAATCTCTCAGATCTGGGGTTGATTTTAAGTGGAAGTGTGCTGCTCTCTGGTGCTGATTTAAGCCAAATCCTTGCCTTTACAGAGCCAGGAGGATGTTTTGAGCTGGGAGATGAAAGGATGGTGTGGGCAGCTGTGGGTTAGAGTGATGGGATTTGCACCCTGGGCTGCTCCCCAGATTTGCAGTGCAGGGAAGGCAGAACAGCCTCATCCCCTCGTTCTTTCCCATCTCCTGGACACCTTGAAGCATCTGCCCCATTGTCAGAGGTCTGCCCACACCCACACCTGCTGATGAAACTGTGACAGCACCAATGGGTTCACTGATGGCATTTGGAAATGAGCCTTTCTTCCCTGGATTTTGGTGGAACTGGCTGGTGTCCATCCCACACCCCTCTCTGCAGGGGTAGAGCCAGGTCTGGTCATGCACAGCAGGTGTCTGTGGGATTTGGATCTCAGAGTCTTGGAAGCAAGATCCTACCTGGCCTTTACACTGTGATAAAGCAGGTTGGTGCAGCTTCGTGCCTAATAAATGAAAAGTCTCAGCCTCCCCCTGCTCTGCCTGTGACCAATCCGTGGTTTTTATAATCAAGAATAAGTCCCAAGACTGGAAAACTGCCCACACTGTGATTCCAGATGGTTTGGGGTGATAATTTTATATAGGTTTATTAAGGTGATTTGGTATCTTTGCTACTTCATGTGCTTATTGTAGCAAATAATTTCATGGAAAATGAGTGATTGCTGTGAGTCTGGAAATAAAGTTTGGGAGTTTCCCATTGTTACTGCTTTTGTTGGGTTTATTTCAACCAGGAGTCACTCTTCTTAGCGATTCATTTCCCCAGCCCAGCAAAAAAAGGGAAGGGGAACTACACAGTCAACAGTGATTTATTCCTTTAATGCATTTTTAATAAGCAGACCCCCAAGAACGAAGCAGTGGTGCATAATTACATTACCCTGGCCCCAAAACTTGGGCTGTTCCCGCTGCAGGCAGGTTATTTAACACCTGGTGAGCACAAGTGAGTGCCCTGCTGGGCTTGGAAGCTGGCACTGACTCTGGGGTTCACATCTATTCTCTGGCAGCAGTTTCTCAGGTTCTGGAATGTTTTTGCCTGGACTTTGCACCAGGGGTTCCTGCAGCTCTGCTGCCTCTCCCGTGTCCTTGCCCTCCCTCTCCTGTACCCTTCGTGCACTTCCTTCAGAGGAGAGGCAGGAGCTCCTTTCCAGATTGCAGACTCCTAAATTAAAGCAAGCCAAATCGGTTTGAATATTACATTTGCCTACAAGGACCTCCTGCTAACTTCTGTGTTTTTCACAATTGCGTTTTCCTGGTTTTGTTTAGTTTTTTTTTTCGTCTTTATCACTTCCCTGCTGCTGACTAAAGGAGCTACACAACAGGGGAAAGTGTGACTAACTCACTGCCTGCACGGGGGAAAGAGTGAGGCTGCTTCTACACATGCTGGTGATAAATGCACAGAGTAAACAGAATGGAAAAGTGGAGAAAAACAGTGCTTTTTTTCTACAATCTCTTTTTTTTTTTTTTTTAATATATATAGCAATGTTAGTCATTCCTCCCAGCAAGTACAGGTTAAAACAGTTTCCATCATGAGATTTCTTGCAGGAGAAGCAGTATCAGCTGAAAATTTGTGCCTCCTTCTGAAATTGTTTTTAATGTCTGTTGTTGTAAGAAAGTCCAGAAAATGTTTTTCCTCTTATTTTCGGTGTCTCCTTTGGTTTGACAGCAAGTCACAGAGATGCAATTTTTCTCTTTCTCCCATGTCCTGTGTCAGCTTGGCAGCTATTTCCTATCTCAGTTGGGAAGGAAAGCATTTAATCAACGGGAAAAGGGCAGGGGGATTCACCCAGGAATAGGTTTGAAACTGGTTTTAACTTTGGTTGAAATGGAGCAGATTCCAGATGACACAATCCCTTTAATTAAGGGATATGGTGTCCTTGTTTTAAAGCCTGCTGAAATCAGTGGAGCGATGCCACGGACTGCAAAGGGCTCTGGAGCAGGTCCAGTCTCCTTTTGTGGTACAGAAATACTTCTTCAACAATTTAAGAGCTTGGAGGGGCTGAATCAGAAGCCAACAAGTGACTTGCTCATGTATTAGGTCAGGAAACACTGGTCTGAGCTCAGCCCCCGCTGATTCAGGTGCTAATGAACAGCCCTGTTTTCCCTTCATGCAGTGTTACAGCAGACCTTCTTTCCCATTTTTCTCCAAGTATCCCAGCACGGCTTTGGAAAGGGAAGGGAAATCTAATTTGTGTTTAAATACAGTATTGTGGTGTTTGTTTAATGCCTTTGTTTGCTCTGAAAGTTCGTCCTGTACTAATGAATTTACAAAACCTACATTATCCATAAAACTGTCGCTGGTGCAGAATCCTGTAATAACTCAGATAACGTATTTAAACCACGAGTGAGTTTGCTCTATCCTTGAGTTGATAAATTGTGTGGCTTCATTTGGTAGGAATCAGCAATTTTATGTGGCAATTAATTTTAATGGCAATAGGGAGCCACAGGACTAAATTTTTATCCTTGGTTTTCTGCACGTGTAGGGGAATATCCTCGTGTTTACTGTTCAGGTTGCTGCCCTGGGATACAGTGTGTGTCTGCAGGGAATGTCACTTTGCAGGCATTATGGCCACGCTGCTCCAGCTCATGGTCCAACCCTTCAGATAAAATATTTTGGGGATTTCACATCTCTTAAAATATGTCAGAAAGGGGGCAGATGGCCAAAAAAAATCCCTCCCCAGGATCTGTGTTGCTCTACCCCCTCTCTACTGCATCAACTTGCTGGTTGCCTTCTTTTTATTGTGTAAGTCACCACCATCAGGGATGATGCCAAAATCATGAACTTGGAGTCAGAGAGGAAGAGATCAGGTTTTTGTGAAGTGATTCCCATTGTTTGTTTTCCCTTTGCTGGTCTCTGATATGCAGCCTGGAAACATCCCGTTTGTACAGTTGGCTGGGAAACTGTAATTGTGTAGGATCTGATCTGGGAACCAGGAAAGCCTTAATTCCAATCTCAGCTTCTGCCACCAGAGTTACATAGTGGAGCCAGTCACTTGACTTGATAATTTATGTCTGTGACACTGACTGCACCCTCAGCAGTGTGCAGAAAACACCGGAGTTTCCCCTACAGCTGCAATCTGTCTTGAGGCAATAAAAAAAGCTAAGGGAGGTAATTTGAAAGGGATTTATTCAGGATGCTCTTAAGTAACATCCACATTTTGGGGGTTTTGCTCTTTGTGAAACAGGCTGGAGAGATTTGGGGGCATTGCTGGGAAAAAACCAGACAGACATCACTGAATCCTTGGGGTGAATAAGGATTTTATCATAGAACCAAAGGTGCCTGTAGATCCTGAGCCTCATGTTTCAGGTGTTGATCTCCCATCCCTGACCGTGGAGCCACTGATTTGTCCATGGCTGGGTGTGAGTTTCCAACATCATTTGTGTTACAACAGTTCCTAGAGTGGAGTGATGGCTCCAGAATGAGCTTTGGGGAAGTTATGAACAAGGTCGTGAGCCTGATGGAAATTTCATTTTGTTCCATATTTATTCTGCTGTTTGGGGTTGCACGGAGCTACTGGTCTGTAAAATGAGGTCGCAGCCAGGAAAGAAAGTTTGGGAGCTGCTGCTTTAGAGTTTGGGTTGAAATTAATTATTTGTGTGCCGCAGAGAGTTGCACTGGTTTTCAAACAAGGCAGCTGGGTTAGAAAGCAGTGGGAATTGATTGTGAAACACTTGGTGTGATGGCCAGCGCTTGAACCTTGCGCTCCCTGAGTGCACCACCAACCAGAAATTTCAAATTGGGTGCTCAAAGTTGGCCGTGTAGTCACCCAGATATTTCATCACGTTACTTCAGAAATCCCAGTGGCTCCAGATGCTCCAGGACCACGGAGGAGTTCCCTGTAGTCGCAGTTGGAAAAGTTGGTCTGGTGTAGCTTGTGTTGTACTCCCACATGTTTGGGCAGGAGAAAGGTGGATACAGAAAGGAAGGCCAGACTAATACTGGTCTGAGAAGGAAAAGTGTAACCCGTGTGGAACTGGATGTGAAAAATGCAATACCAAAGGGGTCAGCTTAGTGTCTTCAAAGGAAAATATTCTCTTATTTTTTCTAAGATGAAAACACCTATGAAGTAATAATCTTTAAACAGCTGAGTCCTCCTCAAGAACCAATTCAAAATGCCGATAATTTGCAGAAAGGAAAATCTTTATTTTCATGCACAAAACCTGTGGGCTGTCTGGAAAGCAGAAACCTGATAAAACAGCTGAGCCAGGTGCTTGAAAGTGCTTTTCAAGGGGATTTCTCTGTCCAGGTGCTTGCATATGCTTTCCAAGGGGGATTTCTGTGTTGGGCCCCTTTTCCTGACAGCCTCCCCATCACCCATTCCCTCTTTTTTCTCCCGTGAGCCCTGTGATGTCCCCACCTGGCTGCTGCTCTCCTGGTTCAGTGATGCAGGATTATTTTCAAGGTGAGTGTTTATATGCAGGCCATGTCCATGAGAAATGAGTTATCTATGTAGTTTTTGAGTCATGCAGTGCTGACTCTGGACATATATTTGTTTTGGTATTTGTTGCTCCCTTCTGAAAAAAATCCCAGACAAATATTTAAAGGTGTTCTGCTTAGGCTGGAATTGCTAATTCATCTTCAAATCGCTGTGCTGTGAGGATATTTGGTGGAGGGAGGAAGAACAGCCCTCCCTCACCATCCCTGCCCCAGGGATGCCACGTGGGAAGCTGCAGGTTGCTCCTGCTCCTCCAGCTGCAAACTCAGCATTTAAAGGAGAAATTTTTCCTCATTTTTATGGTTTGACTTGTGACTTTATTGTTGCGTGTTCTGAGTTCCGAGGAGGAAAATAAATAGCAGGAAAGGAGAGTAGGGTTTCCATATGCTTCCTGCAACTTGGGGACCTGTGCTCCGTGTTAGCTGCTGATAAGGAGGTTTTAAACCCACAGGTTTTAAAATGTGGCACATGGTTAAGCACCAGGGAAAAGGGATGCATTTTTTTGTCTCTAAAATAGCCATTCCCTGGCAAAGACTGTGCCATTTGAACAGCTCTGCTCTGGAGACTGGCTGAGAGAGCTGGTGTTGTTCAGCTTGGATAGAAGAAGTCTCTGAGGAGACCTTGGAGTGCCTTCCAGTATCTAAAAGTGTTCCAAGAGAGCTGGAGAGGGGCTTTGGATGAGGGCCCAGAGTGACAGGACAAGGGGGAATGGCTTCAAACTGACAGAGGGCAGGATAAGGTTAGGTATTAGTAAGAAATTCTTCCCTGTGAGAGTGATGAGGCACTTGAAGCCCAGAGAAGCTGTGGCTGCCTCATCCCTAGAAGTGTTCAAGGCCACACTAGACAGGGCTTGGAGCAACCTGGGACAGTGGAAGGTGTCCCTGCCCATGGCAGGGAGTGGGAATGAGGTGAGCTTTGAGATCCCTTCCAGCTCAAACCAGTCTGTGGTTAGGCTGTAGCTCTGAGTGTATGTGCAGTGCTGCTGGTCAAGGTTTGAATAAAACCACTGCATCCATCTCTCACTTCAGTCAATAAAACATGTTTTGGTTTGGAAAGCCTTTTGTCCATCCTGTGCTCTGTCAGATGCACCTTCCTGGTCCTCAGGAAGGGCAGTGACTCAGTCCCCACCCAGCTCTGAAATGCTGAAGCTTCCATATTGCTCCTTCCTGCACTCTCCTCTTCATTCCCCAGACTGAGCCTACTCTTGAGAGCTTTGCATTTTTAGGGAACTGGAGAAACTCATCTCCTGGGTTCCTTTGGTGCCACCATGACCGTGGGTGAAGACACTCATGTTCAGGAGTCCCAGAGCTCCTCCCTGCCTGCAGTATGTCCATGTTGGTACTGTACAAACCCCAGCCCGTGTGACCGTTTCCCCTGCCGGCACTTCAGGCCGTGCCTACGAGTGTTGGCAGCCGCGGCACGGGCGCCGCTGTGGGCTGCCCCAGAGCAGTGAGTGTGTCTGCCTGCTCCCTAGCAACTTGGTGCGCTGCTTCAATTACAAAGGGCTCGGAAAAAACGCGCTCCATCTGGTTTTCCAGCCCCGGATGCGACCACCCCAAAGAGTGATCTAATTCTTCTCTATATAGACTTGAAAACTTCTCACCAGTTGGTGGTGCGGGAAATCAAATGAGAGAGTCCTTAGGAGCAATAAGATCCACATGCTGCCCTAATTGCACATGGAGCTACACTGCTGCTCCTGCTCCAGTGTGTTTGCAGTGCTGCTCTCAAAGGCGTATTGTTAGGCTGAGGGGAAAACCCACAAATCTTAATTTGAGAAATAATTTCATGTGGGCCTATTCACGATAGGGGCCCCTTCGTGTCTGGTGTGGTGTGTGAGGAGAAGGCAGGCAGGGCTCACAGGCAGCCTTGGTCTGTAGGCCAGGGGATGTGGAACGGGGTGATATCTCATCCTGCTTTTCCGTACAGTCCTTTTAGTCTACATTAGGTCATCTGAGAGTGTTATTCTTGCTTTAAAGTGGTTTGGGTTTTTTTTTAAATTAAGACCAAAAAAATGGTGCTGCTTTCCACCTCTGCAGACTCATTCTGGATAGGACAAGGGGGAATGGTATTAAACTAAAAAGGGGATATATAGGTCAGATATTTGGAAGGAATCCTTCCCTGTGAGGGTGGGGAGGCCCTGGCATAGGGTGCCCAGGGAAGCTGTGGCTGCCCCTGGATCCCGGGAAGTGTCCAAGGCCAGGCTGGATGGAGCTTGGAGCAGCCTGGGATAGTGGAAGGTGTGGAAGGGTGGAGCTGCATTATCTTGAAGGACTCTTTCAAACCAAACCCCTCCATGATTTTGTGACTGTGGGGAAGAAGAGGCAGAACCCAAACTGGGGAGTTACTGAGGAACGGGAGAGTATCACACAACCTTAGGAGAATGCCGAAGCATAACATTTCCTCCCTCCTCTGCTCTGCAGAAGATGCCATCCTGAAATTCCTCGTTTAGCAATTTTTGTTGGCTTAGGGCTCCGGATCAGACCCTTTTCCTTTTAAGCTTGTCCTGAGGCGCCAGCAGCTCGTCCTGCCTGGCCAGCTGAGATCAAGTGAGGGAAAGTCTGAAACCAGCTTCGTACGCATTTTAAACTTCGGACTGAGTTTTAACGAGGCGGGGTGCCAGCCTTAAACGCTCTCTCTGCCTTTTGGAGCCAGCCCCGGTGGTTGTGGGGGGTGTTTTCTGTCGGGTTTCCTGCGGGAGCCCCGTGAGGCGCTCAGGAAGCGCGGCCGGGCCCGCGGCCATCGCCTCCCGGGCGGGCACGGGGAGCCGGGCCAGCCCCGGGCCGAGGGCGCTGCCGCAGAGGTGAGCCCGGGCGGTCCGCAGGAAAAATAATAATAAAATAAAACTACAGAAAGGCACGGCCCCTTGGGACCCGTGTTTTGTCAACAAATCAAGCGGGAGCTATTTTAAGCCGCTATGTACCTCACGCTTCCTGTTTTTCAGAAGAAACTTCTTGTTTTTTTCGCTTTTATGTTGACGGATTTATTTTAACGGCTTGTTCCTGAGCCGGTGTGAAGGACTTTTTCCCCTGCCACGAGGAGGGAGGGAGAGAGGGAGGGAGGCTCCCTGGGGTGTGCCAGGGGGAAGGACACCCTCATCCCCTTCCCATGGGCTGCCTGGAGGGTTCCTGGGCGCACCGAGGGGATTGAAGGTGGCGGCTGTCGAGGGGACGGCGCTAAGCTGAGCCATGTGTGGTTCTCTTTCGAGGAGCAGTGGCCCAACCAGTAAGGACAAAGTAAATAGCGCTCATTTCCTGCTGACCTTTTAACACCAGCAGATGTTTTCTCTTACAAGTACCATAGGCCACTTCAGTCCCTGACCTCATCAAGTGGGCTGCTGCTGTTTTCATGCCCGACAGTCTATAAAACCCCTTATTTAACCTGGTTTGTGGAGACCTGCCTGCAGAACTGGATCTCCTGCCTTGGGCAGGACCTGCGTGCATTTAGTACTCCTGACTTTCTTTTCTATGGATGTACCAACCACTTCCTTCTGATTTTTGTCCTCTGTGGAGGATGGCAGATGTTTCCTGTGATGGGCTCTATCAGGCAGCTGGGGGAAGTGAGTTTCCCTTTATAATATTTTCCCTAGCATTCCTCGCACAGGTTGGATTTGAAACTCCACGGCTGGAGCAGTAAGTCCATCACCCTTATCCCTGTTTGTGGTGGTTGAGCAGGATGAATGGGATGTTAGAATCACCCCCGAGCTCAAAAAGTAAAAGAATGGCAGTGCTGGAGCTGGGTCTTTGATCCATGTGGAGCCATCCCAGGACTTGCTGCTGGTGCCTTCTCCTCTCTGCCCCATGGTTCTTAGTCTGGCCCAAGAGAATCAAAAGGATTTCAGCTCCGTCCTGGTCTGCTCTGCTTGGAGATCACACTGATGTTGTGTTTTTGCCATGGTATCTTCCTCCCACATCACCTGTGGATGGTGATGGGTGGGGACCTCTGCAGGAATTGAAGCAGTTTGGAATGCAGATGGGGTGGGAAGAGCAGTTAAGCTCTCATTCCTGACATGGGCCAAGGAACACGCAAGTCTGGCCATGAAGTCTGGAACATCAGAGTTGCCTGGTTCATCCAGGAGACATTTAAAGGTGATTTCTCTGGCAGATTTCCTGGCCAGAGCCTGTGTTCTTCTGCGAGTCTTGCCTGGAGACCACAGGAGTAAGCTCTGCAGTGAGGTAATGGAGGAGGTAAATGTGGAGGCTGACCAGTGAGTGTGCCATCAATTCTTTGGAGACCTTTCCCTGTTGGTGAAGAGCCTTTTTCTGAAGTTGACATGGCAGGGACACCTTCCGCTATCCCAGGTTGCTCCAAGCCCCAGTGTCCAACCTGGCCTTGGACACTGCCAGGGATCCAGGGGCAGCCACAGCTTCTCTGGGACCCTGTGCCAGGGCCTCCCCACCCTCACAGGGAAAAATTTCCTCCTAATCCTTTTGGTCTTTTTTACCTTTCAGGTTGGAGACATTGGAGGTATGAATAATTAGCAGTATGATTTTCAGTTCTTGTGTTATGCATCTGGAAGGGGATGTATGTTAATCCAAAATTCACAGATTTACCTTTATAGACTCTTTTTTAACAGCACACTGAACAAAAGTTGATAGATGCTCCCAGGTTGTCACTTGTTGGGTTTCTTGTCTTTCTCTAAAGAGATATTTTGGTTTGTATTTGTTTTTTCAGTACTCTTTGTTTGTACTTGGTGAAAGGTGTTCAGAAGTTTTATTTCATGAGTTGTGATTCTATCCAAGAGCAGCATTTCTGTGCAGGACAAGGGGAAACAAACCCTCTGTGAGTCAGGTAACCCTCCTTTTCCTGCTAAATCAAAAAGAGAAAAATGCAAATTCTTAAAAATTCCTGACTACTACCCAAACTTTACCATTTTTAGAGTTTCAAGTTTAGAGAAAATGACTCACAGGCACTTTTAATAAAGGATTGCTCAAAATAGAGTGGAGTGTGATTCACATTAAAGAATGAAGACCCAAAAGGGGCAACAAAGAAGCCTTTAACCTGATGCTCCCTCATCCCCATGAGGATATTGGGAAGGGGATGGTTGGGATTCCTCTCATGGCACCTGGCACTGGGGGAGCAGCGTGCGTGGACCCTGCCCATCTCGTTTGTTGGGTTTTATTGGTCAAGTGTAATTAGGCAATGCCTAATTGTTGAAGGCGACCCTGAAGATGACACCTTTGAGGGTGAGGTAGATGCAGATCTGCAATTACAAACACACCTGCCTTTTGTTCCCCAGCACTGAGCGTGTGTCCAGCACCACTCTGGGCTATTCTGAATTTTAGGGTCACCTTGGCAAGAGAGGTGTCCCATCCACAGCAGTGTGCTGCCTGGAGGGACTTGGAGTGAGGAGCTGGCTCTACCTGAAAACGAGGAGCACTCTCAAAAATCTTGTAACACAAGCCTTGTGAGAAGAATTGTTTAACAAACAGCCAGCTAATCTAGTTTGCCTTTTCCACAGCGTTTATTTTGCCCTGCACTGGCAGTCAGCCTTTTTTCCCAGGTTTAACCTCGCAGAGATTTTATCTTGCCAGTCTGCAGAGGTGGCTGCTGGTTGTGGAAAGCATCCCTGACTTACCAAGTGGATCACTGGGCAAAATCGATTTTGCTTGGTACATTCATATGCTGAAAAGCAACATAATAGCGTCTGCTTTGCTTCCACGCCAGTGAGGGGGAAGTGCCCCAACATGTGCTGGAGACCCTACACGAGTCTGAGAGGCAACTGAGTGTTCTGGATTGGATGGGTCACCAGTGTAATTCTGACAGCATCGTTTTGGCTGACTGGGCAGGACCTGCAGAAATGCCTGAGGTGTATGTGCTGATGTATATTTTGTGGCTGTCTCTACTTAAGTGCTGTACATTCCCTGTGAGCTACGAGAGCAAAGACCTTCCCCGTGCTCCTTGCAGCTTCTTCAGTTGATATATGGTGTTTTCCCTCCTTTTTGTCAAAGTGTCCTCTGTCCCAGAGATAATGCAATTGCTATTCAGTGCCGTGCAAATACTGTTTTGTATTTGTATCTCTTTTCTATTTAATTACACTGTATAAATGTCCTCGGTAAATTTGATAAGTTGGGTGAAGGATATTGATTTTCGAGTCTCTCTTGCGCTGGGCTCCTCCTAGTAGCAGCAGCCGTTCCCCAGGCCTGTTTCCTGAGGAGGTTTTGAGAGTTCACTGTTTAAGTAGCTATGGATAACAAAGGAATCTCTTTCTCTACACTCACATTTGATCTGCTGATTGCAGGGTTTAAGGCCAGAGAGAAAGCATTAGTGTTGGGTGCTTTGTTTTTTAGAGCCTTAGACTAACATCATCTGCAAAAGCAGGTGGGAGGGGAAACCAAGAATAGAGCCATTGCCTCCATTCCTGTAAATAAAGCCACCAGCTTTGGGATGAAATGAGAGAGGGATGCTCCCAGGGTCGGATGAGGTCCTGGGGAGCAGTGGGAGGACCCTGGAAGTGTTCAAAGGCAGGTTGGATGGGGCTTGGAGCAAGCTGGTCTGGTGGAAGGAGGCTGGAACTGGACAATGTGTAAGGTCCCTTTTCCAACCCAAACTGTTCTGTGATTCCATGACTCTGTGACTCGCAGCTGGGCAGGGCCCCCCTCACCCCTCCATCACCCCGTGGCCGAGGACAGGGCAGGAGGGGAAGGAGAGACCAGCGGGGGTGCAGGGAGGCGGAAAGGAGGGGAGGGAGTTTACAGGGTTAAAAGGGGAGGACCAAAGGTCTATTTTTAACTGCAGTTTTGAATGTGAAGTGTCACCGATGTTAAAAAAAGCTCCTGGTAAATGGTGGGGAAGATGCAGGCGATAGTGGAAAGCCAGCTGCAGCTTTTTGAACGGTTTGCTGATGTTTGTGAGGAGGCTGCAAACATTTGGTTCATGGTGATGTCTTAATTTTCCTTTCCTCAGCCCCAGGTCTCCCTGCACAAGTGACTTTCTTTAAACTGTGCTTAGCTCCCAGCCTCGTACGATTATTTTTTGTTCTTTAAGAGGCAAAGAAGAGAGAAATACAGATATTTGTGCACTTTACTTTTGCACTTGCTTTCGTTGCATTCTCTTGGAACATAAAATGTTTTCATTTTTATTTTTAATGCTGAAAATTGGACGCTGATTATTTTTTTTTTCTGGCTAATTTCCATGTATTTCTCAGACAGGATTTTTAGCCTTGATCTGTAATGCAGGCCTGTGGCTGTTCTTGCTAAAAGTTTTGATCCCACCAGAGCTTTCATTATAAATCCTTATTTTCAGTAGCAAATTGCTTTCTGCAAATGTCACCTCTCAGAGGTTTGGGTGGGTAGGGGTGCACTGTCCCTGCATTGCCGGGCCCCGCACCTCTCTGCCATCCACCCCTGCTTCCCCAGGATTTGGGAATGTGAGTTTTGGCGTGTTTGCTGCTGGCTGCACTGAGGCAGGAGGCTGGAGCCATTGCTGTCACGCCAGTGATCCGTGGGATAATGCATCCCCAAGTCGTGGCCGTTTCTGTCTATTGTGTCACCGATCCGCGCATTAAAGGGACCCCGAGTAGGTGTTGCTACAATAAACCCTAACAGCTCTATAGGAGCCGTCACAGTTCATTGCATCAATAATCTGTGTGTTAAGGCGTCCTGAGCAGGCCTGGGCACACAATGGACCGTTATGGCTCCAGATGAGCCTGGATAAATTTAGGTCAGTAACCTGAGTGTTGTTAAATCCCAAAATTGCCCTGCTGCGGAGAGCTGGCAAGGCTCGGAATAAAAATGTGTAGATGATGCAAACCTGGTGGTTGCAGAGGGTGCTCTTGGCTAAAGGTTGGTAGTGGGAGAATTATTTCGCCTTATTTATTGCTGTTATCTAACGCTGTCTCCGCTCACTTGGCTCCCTCCTTGCCTCTCCTGTGGCTCGGTGTGAGCGGGGCTGGAGGAGCAGCGAGGGAGCGGCGGGGACGGAGGGATGGAGGAGCGGGGAGGAGGCAGCGCTCCGCGGTTCAGCCGTCCCGGAGCCGCCCCGCATCCCCCACGGGCTCTTTCCCACGGGACTTCATGGAAACGCTCGCACATTTCCATCCTGCCTGTGCCTGACCCCGTGGAGCTCAGTATTGTCTGGAGCATGGCAGATCCCTCCGGGCCTCCCCAGACCCTTGATTACTCCAAAAGCCACCCCATATCCTCATTGCTGACCCATTTCATGATCCAAGCCCTCCTTGGTGCTTGATCCGCCAACACCTGGCTGGGCCCTTCTCTCTGCCGTTCTTTGCATCCTGCCCCTTCCTTCCTTTCTCATTTCCCTCAGACAAGGCCCTTTTGTGGGTAGGTGGAGGGAGAGGAATGCCTCCAGCGCCGGCCGGAGAGCCCGGCTCTCATTGTGGGTGTACGCCTGAATGGAGACGTAGCCTTGAACTCTTGAACTCCTTTTTTTTTTTTTTTTTTTTTTTTTTTTTTTTTTTTTTTTGTCGAGTAAAGCCGTGCTGAAAACAAACAGGACTCACTCCGACGGAAAGAGATTGTACAGTGGGAACAGGTCTCAGACCACGAGAAAGGGGTTTTTCTGTGTTTCCATTCTGAGAGTTTCCATTTGAGATTTTGCCAGCAGTTGGGCAGCAGAAGATGAATTAGCTGAGCTGTTAAAGGTATTACACGTGTTTCCCCCTTCCGAGAGTTGTTAGAACATATTTTCTTCAGTGATAGTAATAAGTGTTACAAACAAAACACAGTTTTCCCCTTTGAATATTCCTTTACACAGAGCATCATCTACATTTAAAAAAAAAAAGTACGTTAAGCAACATGAATAGCTTCAGGCTATTTTATTTCATGTTGCTAAATAAGTCAATGCAGATGAGTGCTTTTTATGTAAGAGTGGCTTGTAAATATAAGCCCTAAGATAAGGGCAAACTATAACTCCAAAGATTTTCTGGAGACAGAAGAGTGTCACTGCTGCCTTTCACTATTCCCAGTCCAGGCAGAGATCCCAGGACAGGGATTCAAAAAGATTGAATTTGTGCCATGTGTGGGGGAGTTCAGTGTGCTGGAGGAAAGCTGGGTCTCCTGGTTTGCTGGGGCAGGAGGGGCTTCCTCTTTTCTCTTCAGGTGAGCGAGGCCCTTTCTCTGGGTGAGTGGTGAAATCTCCTGCTGGGCTTAAGGTTCCTTCTCTAGCCTCCAACTGGGATTTGAAGAACTGAGCTGGTGTGATCTTTTCCCAGCATACGTGGGTGTCCATGTAAGATTTAATTGTCTGATCCTGATTATGGAAGAACTAAGAAATTTGGAGTAGAGGGTAGAATTCCAGACTTGGAGACACCCCCTTTGTGTGTCCAGCACATCTGTAGGGCTGGGATGCGGGTGCCATCATGTCCTTGTCATGTAATGCAATGCAGCAGCACCTGGGCACAACTCAGGACACTAAGTATGCCATGGCTTTGCCTGTAAGGATGTCCTCATCCTTATTTTATTATTTCTTTTAATTGGGAGTAGTGACACAGAGCCAAGGACTTGCAAGAGTCTCAAAGACGAGCGGTCCTGGTTGTAGTCTTGGTACTTTGGCGTGGGCTCCCAAGGGAATGTGCTGATCCTGGGGTGGTTTGGGTTTGCATTGCTGCTCTTGCTGTTTTGAACTTCCTGCTGAGGAAGAATTCAGGAGTAACTTGTGAGTATTGCAGGAGTGTTTGCTACATGCAGATGCTGGGTGACATCCTGCAGGGCAGGAGCTCTGGGTGCTGCCGTGGTGCCTCTGCAAACCCCGGGATCACGGAGGGAAGTGGGGGATCAGCAGCACAGAATCATGGGGATGGGAGCAACGCAGGGATTCACAGGGGCATGGCATGTGTGGGGTACAGAGGCTGGGAGGATGTGGCTTTTGGCCCCAAATGGAGACTTTGGTGTGCAGCTCATACTCAGGAAGTTTGGCCACCCTGATTACAAACATACGTTCATTTGGAGATGTACAGTGAGATATCTGCCTGTTTCCTAATTTGATTTGCATTTATATGGGGAGAGGAAAACCACCCGAGCAGGGGAGTGGGTGGCTTTGTGTGGTTCCCCAGCCAGCAGAGGCTGAAAGCGATTTGCAGTTCACATTTAGCAGTATTAGTAGTAACCAGAAGGAGACATCTGAAGGGCCATGTCCTGCCTCTTGGCACTGGGGGAGCTGGATTTGCCTTTGTTCAGCTCCAGAGACGGGTGAGCTCTCCCATCCAGCTCCAGAGATGGGTAATGATGCCACGGCACAGTCTGCAGTTGTTCTCAGTTAATCATGTTCAAAATTTAAAACATAAAGTGCTGTTTGTGAGAGTGAAAAGGATGAAGTTGGCTGTGTTATTGTTGGGGGGGGGTGAGAAGTGAACTGAACAAAACCAAGCCTTGGAAGCAACAATAGCTGCACGCCAAAGGGTTTATTTAAGCAGGACTTTTTTGATAGCTATTTCATCTTATTTTCCTCTTGTCCTTGCTCTTGCTTGCTCATCCATATGCAGCATATGGAAAGGTTGAAAAGTGGCAATTACTAAATGAGAGTCGACAGAAACTGTTCTCCAGCAGCTCCAGATGGGGTTAGTGATGCTGTTCCCAAGCTGCCGGTGCTTCACTCCGCAGTATAAAATGCCCTCTAATGGACAAGTAACTGCATAACTCATCCAACAAACCGGCAAATACTCGTTTTTCTCGGGATTTCTAATCTGCCGTGCTGATTTTGGTATGGGAGCAATTAATGGCTTGAGCAGAGAAGAGCTTTTGCTTATCCAGATGTGCAAACAGTGAAGGTTCACCTTTCTCCAGTGCTCATCTTTGCGATTAGTGCAAAGTCAGTCATTTGTAATTTAAGGAATTTTGGTAAAACGCAGAATGAGATTTTATTTTCCAGTATTGGCAGGGACTCCTGGAGAATGTAAAATTATTTATGTATCTTTTCCTGTTGTTTCATTTGAAAACTTAAGGGTAGTTTTCCAGCCATTTCTGTGCTGCAGCAAGATCTGTGTGCATGTTATCAGCGTCAGATACTTAGAAAAACAAGATAAGAGAGGTTGAAGGAGGCCCATGATTAATTAGCAAATAGATTAGGCACTCTCAAAGTTAAGTGGATAATTGGGGTTCAGCTCCTGGTTATTGTTTTGCCTGCCACCAGCCTCTGAAGGCTGTTGGTGCAGGGTGAGCAGAGTGTCGACCTGCTTCACTTCTGGTGCCAGAAAGAGAGATGACAGTTATTTTCTTTAAAGCAATTTTCTTGCTGTCTGTTGGGGTTGTTTGTTTGTATTTCAGTTTCAGGAATGAAAGGAGTGCCAGTTCTGGTATTTCCTAGTTTTACTTGAAAGCTCACTGAGGATCTGTGGAGGGTTGTTACTACCTGACAAGGGAGCATTGTCTGGATCTTCTTTTCTCAAAGTCAAGAGCAAATCCCTAACGCTGAAAATTGAAATTGGTAAAAGAAGTTGAAAATAAAAGGGATGTCTCACTCCCCTCTTTTTTGTACCATGGCTATTGTGGCAGCTTGAATATTGTCATTTCAATTGGTCTTCATAATATCTGTCTGGCTGCTGAGAACCCAATCTGGAGAGCAGTTTGTAGACTGACACACGATTCATACAGAAACTTCTCTGAAAATCCAATTGCAAACAAAAACTTTTCTCATGCTTTACACATCATTAAGACGGAGAGGAAGAAAAACATTACAAACCCATATGTCTTCTTTCCCTTTGAAGGGCACCTATACATAATTGCAATTCTTCTTTTCCTGAGTCAACAAGTAGCTCTGATGGAGTCGAGCTGCTGAGGAATAATCACTGTGACTTTCAGGGTCTGTAAGGGATGCAGGATCAGGCTCTCTGTGTCATCTTTGAAGCCTCATTATTTTGGCAGAGTCTGTATCTCGTTGCATAGTGTTTTAAGATGTGGTCTGCATCATTATGTAGCGTGTTTAATTCAGCAGCAGATGTGCAGGCTCATGTGCCATTATGGTACACTTTGTTCACTCATATAATAGCGAGTTGCTCAAAATTGTTACCACTTCTTCAGCACAAGGCTCGTACAGGGTGTTATTCACCTTTTCTGTGTGATGAGGAGTGGAAGAGCCCTTTGTGTGCCACCAGCAGGTGCTCACATGGGAGTGCTGGCTCTCCATGAGCACGTCTAACCTGCTGCCTCCCTGTTTTCCCTGCATCCAGGGAGTGCACCTTCCCCAGCAGGTTTTGGGGGAAGGCACCAGGCAGGCAGTTGAAGGGCGAGGTTTTGGTTGTTAGGTTTCTGAGCTGGAAAAGAAGCTGGACAAATAATTCTTCCTGCCACCCCCAGCAGCATCCAGCCATTCCCACTGAGAAGCCTTAACACCAAAGCCTTAATCACCAAACGCTCCACGGCAGCAAAATCATGATAATAACTGCTAAAAACATTAAACCTAGTTAATAATGGCTTTGTAGCAAGAGTCCTGCCCTCACTGTTTTGAGGGTGATGGTGATCTGGGGGAGGTGCACACTGCTGGGAGGGTGT
The DNA here is from genome assembly GCA_013397395.1 of Sinosuthora webbiana. Taxonomy (NCBI): domain Eukaryota; kingdom Metazoa; phylum Chordata; class Aves; order Passeriformes; family Sylviidae; genus Sinosuthora; species Sinosuthora webbiana. The sequence goes on from VXBN01005888.1 coordinate 392,411, forward strand.
TGAGGTTTAATCCCAGCTGGCAGCTCAGTCCCATGCAGTCACTCACCCCCTCCCAAGGGATGGGAGAGAGAATTGGAAGCATAAGAGTGAGAAAACTCGTGGGTTGTGATAAAGGGACTTTAATAGGGAAAGCAAAAGCCCTGTATGCAAGCAAAGCAAAACGGGGAGTTCACTCCCCACTTCCCATGGGCAGGCAGGCCGGAGTTCAGTCATGCCCAGGAAAGCAGGGCTGCATCATGCATGGCAGTGGCTTGGGAAGACAAGCAGCAACACTCCAAACATCCCCCTCTTCCTTCCTCTTCCCCACTCTACATGCTGTGTATGACACCACATGGTCTGGGATGTCAGCTGTCCTGGCTGAGTCCCTTCCCAACTCCCTGTGTCCCCCCAGGCCCCTCACTCCTCGGGCAGTACAAGGAGCAGAGGCCTTGACTGTGTAAGCCCTGCTCAGCAATGACAAAAACATCCTTGGATTATGAACCCTCTTTTCAGAACAAAGCTAAACCACCACCCCACACCAGTTACCACAAAGAAAATTAACTCTACCCCAGCCAAACCCAAGGTGTGATTTACAGCCAGGGTAGTTCTCCCCCCAAAAAAATAGAAAAAGCCTTTTTTTTTCCTCCCGATGTCCTATTTCACATGCAGTGGCTGAGTGTGTTTAGTGGAGCAGGAGAAGTCAAACCCTGGCCACACAAAAACTCTGTGATCCTGCTTCCCAAGCGAGGGCGTTTATATCTCTCAGGCATTATTAAAAAAAAACCACACCTATTTTGGGTAATGAAATTCTTTATTCGTTCTCACTATTAGTATAAATGTTTAATCTATTTTTGGTTCCTACTGGGATATTTGGTTTAATGGTGTCTTAACGCTGTGAGCTTCTCACGTTGCCTCATTGTGCTCCAAAGGACGATATCCCAAAAGGATATCCCCAAAGGACTGTGCTGTCTGTCCCTTCCATGCTTCCCTCCTCCCCTGCAGTCTCAGAGAGGGAGGCAGGTGATGGGGGCTGAGCAGGGCATCGCACTTAGGGCTGGATGGGAGGAGGGATGACAGAGTGTTCTCCAAGTGCTCCTCCTGCATTGTGCCGTCTCCTTTGTCCGCCTCCCTCCCCCGTCATTATCTCTGCGTGTCTCCTGCTTTCTTTTCCCTGCGTTGCCTTTCTCACGCCGAGCTCTGGTTCCCAGCCCCTCCTGCCCTCCCCACAGCAGCTGAAACACGGAGCGGTGGGAATGGCCAGAGCTCAGGACAGCGAACACCCAGGGATGCTGATGCAGGGCTGGAGCAGTTCACAGCTCCGAGGGCTGTTCTTGTGTTCAGATCTCAATTCAAGTGTGATCGAGCTTTGAAAAACTGGACCTTGACACAAAGGAGGATACAGGGAGAGCTGCCCATGGCATCAGCAGATACTGACTTCATCAATGCTGCTTGGGCATCCTGCTCTGCTTCCAGCTGAGAGGACTGACATTCTGCAGTGATCATGAGTGCAAAACCTTCTCCAGAAACGCCTCTCTTCCTGAGAGCCTAGGAAATATCCAGCAGTACCATCAAAACACTGGGACTTGTTGAAGTAAGGAGCTGTACATGTGAAAACCCAGTGCAGATGTGAGGAAAGAGGGATGGAATTTTTCCTTTGCTGTTTGGAAATGGGACCTTTTGCAGTTCCTGGAGCTGGTAGTTTTCTGTAGCAGAGACTCCCCATTTTGTTGCTGCCATATTTCATAGAGGGTAGAAAATGCAGTCAGTTGGTTTGTCACGGAACAGGGTGTAGGGATCACCATCCTGCTTTCCCAGGGCTGTGCACAGACAGGGAACGTGTGAGATATTGTGTCTGGAGCACTGGAAAAGGCATCTCTTAATCACCTGCCAGGTGCTGGGTGGTTTGGTGGCAGTGCCTGTGATGGATGCTCTAAAATAGATGTTGCCCACTGGCACAGGTTGCCCAGAAAAGCTATGGATGCTCCATCCCTGGAAGTGTCCAAGGCCAGGTTGGACAGGGCTTGGAGCAACCTGGGATAGTGGAAGGTGTCCCTGCCCATGGCAGGGGGTTGGAACTGGTTCATCTTTAAGATCTCTTCCAACCCAAACCCATCTGTGGTTCTGTGACTGATGTTTGTGCTCCTGTCCTGCCTCCATGTGCCATAAAAAGATGATACAAAAGTGCAAGTTGAGAAAGAGCCTAGAGGACAGGATGTTCTTCATAAAATCGCTTTTCTCTTACATTTATTAACCGTGCATCTTTATTTGGAAGATCACCTCTATTTCTTTTCATTTTCCATCAAAAGTCAGGATAAAAAAAGCCCTAATACAGCTTTCCCTGCACTCATTTTCTGGCTCATGGAGTGTGCTCTTTAACAGGCAGTATTTAGAATCTATTTAAATGTGTTACGTCAGGATTGGGGTTTTTTTTCCTAAAGTGTTGTATTTAAGTAAATTCCTTCCCTAAATAAATAAATAGCTACTGAGCTATCATCGTGTCCAGGGGTTTTCAAGAAAATTTACATTTTGAAAGACACTGTTGGAGGCTAACATGGCCATGCAATTACCATATGTAAATCACTCCACTTGTGTCCTAATCTTGCTGAAGATGAAGTACAATTTTTGTCCGTGTGCCTCTTCCTCTCAAATTTCCATAGACAATGAGTTTTTCTTGTCTTTTAATTGCTGACCACGATTTTTGTTCTGCCTAGGCTGATTGTGTTTATTTGATGGTGGGGGGACATTTAGCCTTGTGATTGTTTTGAGATTGGGTTGGCTGTAGAAACCGTTGGGGATAGATGGAAGTCGGGTGCACAACTGATTGCGTCTTCCATCCCACAAATGGAAGAGCTGCTTTCTTAACTACAGCCTCATGCAAAGGTGGGGAATATCCTCTTGTTCCTGTGCCCCACACATCTGCTTTTCTCCATTTTATCCATCCCTGCCAAATCCTGCTCAGCAGCTCCTGCCACATTTTTAATAAGTTTTAGTTTTCTGGGCTTTTATTGCTGGTTGGTACCACCACGGGCACCTGTCAGATAAAGATGGGGCAGTTCATGTCGTTAGGAAGGAGCTCATTCATGGGCATTACATTAAGCTGTGTGGGACTCTGATGAGCAGTAATTTCTCTGATTGTTATTAGTTTCTTTTGTAGGAAGTTTTCCTCCAGGGAGTAATGCGGGGAATTGAGATGGCTGGGGAAAAAAAAAAAAACATTAATGGATGCATTTGTCCATCAGAAAATGCACTCTGTCAGAATTAAGTACACTTTGCAAACTGGTTTTGTTTGGGGAAGTAAAGGAGCAAAGAGTTGCAGCCCCGACATAATGAAGCATTTGAGTGTTATCAGAACAAAATGATAAATTTTTTCTCTTCTGATGTGATTTCATTTTTTTAATAACCTGGTATTTCTCTCTGCAAGTGGAATGGGATGTAATAGAGGTAAAAAAAAAAAAAAATCATGTGTGTGCCTGTAAATGTTGATCATGGAAATGCCATTAGCTTCTTGGGCTGTAGCTACACTAACAGCTTAATTTTTGTTGCATGAAATATTTTGACTACCAAGCCTCTGCCTCCGGAATGGAAGTTTTCTGCGTCTTCTAGAACGTTGCATTAATTTTTAATATGAGTGGGAATCGTGCTCTTTAGCATCCCTATGTTTAAAAAAAATCAATTAATTATTGCTATAAATCTCAGTGATTATGCTGCAGTTGTGCTGCTGGGAAATTGGCCATTAACTACCAGGAAATCGCCGATCATCCCTTAGTTGGAATTCAGCTGTACCAACACGAGGCTTTTCCTTTTGGAAATTAACTATCAATGTGATGCATAATTGATAACCATTTATAATAATAACAATAATCTCCACGAAATTGTCATCCTGGAGTGCAGAGGCTTTGTTAGAGCCTTTACCCCTCGCAGGCTCAGCCTCCTGCACTGGTTAACTGGGTTTTCTGGGAAGTTATTGGAGTGGTTTTTTTGGAGAGCCAGTGCTGGTGCAGAAGAATAAAATGCAACGGAGAAATGCCTGACTGAGCTACGTGAACCTGCAAGGGTGCTCCAGAGGATGGGTTAAGTGTTGCCATTGTTTCCCTGCACGAGGGGAAACAAAACTCCAGGTTACAAACATTGCCCAAGGTCAACTTCTGGACATCGACCTGGATTTTCTGCTGTAGTGTCTTCTCTTGTGTCCTGCATTTTGTGAACTGGACCATTTTTTGGTTTGTCACAAAAATTTTGTTTGCAAATGGTGCAGTGTGAAAATTCACCTGCTGGAGAGGAGCTGTTTGGGGGTCAGTTTGAATGAATGGTGCCAAGTTTGTGGTGACTGCTGGCTTTTCAGAATTTTTTTCAATTTTTTTTTTTAAACTACTGTAGTGTATGTAGGCAGAGGTTGGGACTTTGCAGGGTGATACAGATGGCCGGTCAGGAGAGGGTTTCTTGCTGTGCTTGCACTCATTTCTGCCTCCCTCTACCCCTCCTCTCCATTCAAGGCTTCTGAAAATGTGCTGCTGCTTTGCTTTGCCTCTAGAAGTCACAGATTTACACTAATTCTATTCTTTTGGTGCCTTGCAGTGAGTGGTGGATGGCTCAGGGGGGCAGAGGCCTCCTTCTTGAGCAGGATCCCTCTTTGGGAAGGTTTGTAGCTGTTACCAGGGTCATCTGTCTTCACCTTAAAATACAAAAGAGGATATTGAATCAGCAGTCGCATAAAATACCAGCGTGTGTTATGTTGGATTGCTGGAATTCAGTTGTCAGCATGAGGTCTCTTCTTCCATGTCTGGATTCATGAATGCTCTTGTGGAACTTGCTTTGAAAATCTCTCACCTGGGTTTTACATCAAAAAATCAAACCTGGTGGAAGTACCACAACAGCACATTCACAGGCTGCAGCTGAGCTCAGGTCAGGGATTAAACAAACCTTTGGATCTCTGTAAGAGCAAAACGTGTGAGACCTGAGAGTACCCATTAAGGGTCTTCCTCTGTGCCACCAAAATGCAGAAAACCTTTAGCTGTTGTCTCTTTGGAGAGCTTTTCTTGTCATTAAGCCACACACACGTGGCTTTGTGGATCGTTTTATCTCATTTGCATTGAAAAACACGAGCGCTGGAAACGGCACCCGAAGTTTAAGGTTGGCCCTTCAAGTACTAGGGCAAGGACAGGCTGCAGTGACAGCTGGAATATACATCAAGGTCTTCTTGTAAATTCAAGGTCCATTGATGACTTTTACAGGGCAAGGTTTAAATATGAGAGTGTTTTGTGTATGAAAGTGCTGGCAGAGCAAGAACTCCTTTCCCTGTTTTATGTAGTCTTTAAGAATCTTTCGGCATCTGTGAGCCTACAAAATAACCTCATGGATTTTACCCGCCAGGAATGGATTTTTCAGTCAGAAATAAAACCGGGAAGCCCGTGCAGTGCTTTGGCAGTGCTCGTGTACAAGGCTGGTTTTCTGAATCACAGGGAGGATAGAGAGACTGAGCTGTGATGCCAGATGTGTGTGACTTGTGGGGTGCAAACTCAGGGCTGTCCTTTCCAAAACTTGTTGGGCACGGGCAGATCTCTCCTGGTGTGCTGGAAATCCTACACTGGTTTGGACTGGAAGGGGCCTTAAAGCCCATCTCGTTCCATCCCCAGCCGTGGGCAGGGACACCTTCCACTATCCCAGGTGCTGGCCTTGAGCACTTCCAGGGAAGTCTACAAATCTCATGAATCCTCTCCTTTCTCTGCAGGATCCACAGTGGCGGTATGCACGCCCATTCCTGTGAGTTTTCCTAAGCTCCTGGCGGACTGCTGTGCTTTTTGAGTCAGAAAGTTGCAAAATCCCATCAAGAATGGCACTTGTGGATAAACACAAAGTCAAGCGGCAGCGACTGGACAGAATTTGTGAAGGTAAGAGCGTGCTTTTGTTTTTCTGACAGATGATTAGGGTAGAATATCTAATTTTTTCCTTGTTTCTTTCAGTACTTAGGCATAAAGAGATCCAAATCCGGGGCTGGATTCCCTGTCCTCTCTGTAGGCTCAAAATACATTCACACTGTTCTGGTTACTCACTTGGAAGTCATGTGTAGTCCTGTGAATAGAATTTTTGTTTAACTACCAGGTCACCTCCTCTTATCCAAATTTCTATTAAAACGATTTGATTGGTCCCAATTTAAAAGATACTTATCTTCATCCTGTAAGAAAATGAGGGAAAATTGAAGAGCTGTTGTTCTTACGGTTTTGAGCACGTTGTTGTAACAGCTTTTGTTTGGTCGGTGTGCAGGGGTCAGGCAGGTTTGCTGCAATTATTTATTCATGGTGGTTACAGTGTCTCAGCACAGGTGACTTTTACCTTTGAGAGGAATCTTCCAGCAGAAAAAGTTTTTTAGGAAACATTTTCCATTGCAGCTCACGTGGTGTGAGTTACTTACGACAGAAATCAAGTGATGGCAAACAAGCTCTGACTTTTTGGTGTACACTCCAGTAATTCTCCAACACTCGTGCGAGTTGTGCCATCAGCAGCAAATGCAGAGCAGAGTGTTGTTTTAGGAGGAATATCTCCTCAGGAGTTCCAGTGTTCAGCTGCTCTTAAGGAGATGGATAGTGGCCTGCAGGGTTACAATTTGCAGTATTACTTGAATGCCAACGAGGTGAAATAAGATTTGGTGGTGGATGAAAGCACAGAGCTCACAGGGGAGCTGTGCTGCGCCTGCTTGAGCGAAATGTGTGGGGCTTTGTGGAGTTTCAGTGTGAAATGCTGATCAGCAGGACAAGGGTGGATTTTGCCATGACTTTTCTGAGTTAAATATTGCTTACTCTACACTGCTGCTGTTTTAAACCCATCATAAGTCACTTATCTCCCCTCATTTTGCTCTGTTAATTTTGGAACAGGGGAGACAAAGCAGAGATGAGTTAGGAGGGAGTATCCAGGCTATGCTGCAGTGTGGAGCTGCCTCTTTCTCCTACTGAATGTCATAAACACTCAGGTGTAGCGCACTATCTCATCTTCAAAACTTACTTTGAACTTGACTTGAAAGAGTTCTATCAGCTGAGCCTGGATTTTCAAAAGCTGCCTTCCTGGTTTGATGTTTACCATCAGATCTAGTTGCTGAGTGTACAAGAAATTCAAAAGGATCGTACAGCAAACCTGCTAACGGAGCTTTAGATGTGATTGAAGTCTAGATTATTTTTCTCTGATATATTAGGGGTTTTTTTTTCCTTCTTTCTTGGTCAAAAGATATTCTTTTCTAATCTGTAAATGTGCAGGAGACATAACTTTTTTAAGTATACTTTGTCATTTGCCACTGGGTTTGTAATGTGATGGAAATGATGGGAGACGCTGCTGTGTTGTATTTGGGAGCAACAGACAAGGGCTGAGTGTGAGAAGCGTTGCAAAAATTACCTTGAAAAATGCAAAAAGCTTCGGATTTGCCAAAATACTAGATTTGTAGGACAGCTGAATACTCTACTGGCCTCTCTGATGGCTATTTTTTACTATAGGCTCCTAATCTTGGATTATAGCAGAGAAAAGCACTGAAAGGGGCCATTCCAGCTGCTGTGAAAACACACTTTGAAAAAGAAAAAGATACATTTTCTTGGTTTTGTCTTGAAAGATACATGGAATAATCAGTGAAAGATGATGAGAAAAATTAGGGAACTAGTTCAGCAGATGGAGGAGTCTTTGCAAACAGAATTATGTTCAGCGAGGAGAATCTATTCCTCCATCAAGCTTAGGGCAATGTGGTCCAAAATAGTTGCTTTTAATGATTTCCTGTTCTGTGAAAGCACTTAAGGAGCTTTTCCCTTCAAATGCGAACGGGATACAAAGCTGCATTTACCTGATGAAAGACTAAACGTCTGGTAGCACAGAGGTGTATTTCTGTGCTTTTCCTGAAGCTGCATGTACCATCCCTTTTACTATTCCCCACACAAACCCTTGCAGAGTTTGCTAGGAATGGACTTTATTCCATGGAGCAGGATGGTGGCAGGTCTGGAGGTGAAATATCCTCGGGCTGCATGTTGTAATCACTGTCCAAACTGCCAGACAGATTCTTCTTCCTGCAGGCTTTTACTGAAACCATAACCAGACACATGTTGAGGGAAATGCCTTACAAACTGTCAGGGCATTAAAAGAGTTTATTAAGGGGTTGCAGTGTTTGTATTACTCTGTTAAACGTGCATCTGGCGTGGAAAAATAATCCAAGCCATGCAAGGAGGTGGTATGGTTTAAAAAGCCAGTTCACAGCCTTTATAGCCAGGTTTATGAGTCTTCCAAAGAGGGGAGCTGTGCAGTCTCAGGGCATGGCTCAGCTTCACCAGCTCCTCTGGTTTTGGTTTTTTAAACACATATTTATGACATCTTTGTGTGACAGCATTACTTTTTGCTCTGAGCAGGCCGGTTTGAAGATGTGAGCTTTTTGACCAGGTCACAGATTTTGATCTGTAGAGGAATGTGGGTGGGATAAAGGTCCAGACTTGAGGGGATAAAGGAATTTCAGGGCAGCAGCCTGCAGCAAAGACATTTTGAATAGTCTGTCAGCAATTAAGTGGGTTGGTGATGCCCATCCGAATGAAGGGAAGTTGGACTGTGCTCACAGTGGTCTTGGCTTACCCATTTCTTTCTCTTCTGCTTCTCCCAGAGACTTTGGGTGCCTATTCTGTAATTGGATCCATATGGGTAGCAGGGTGGACCCATTGAATGGCTGGGGCTTTTGCAAATAATATATGCAGGGTGGTTTACATAATTCCTGTTTGTGGAATTGTGTCTTATTCCATAGCGGGTCGAAGTATGCTTTAGAGGTGGAGGCACTGGTGTGTGTGGAGTCAGACTTGTCCAGCAGCCCCTCTTTTGGGTCCTGTTCCCATGAGCTTGTGATTTTGCCACACTTAAAATTTGCTGGAGCTGAAATTTTCCATTCCATGACTGGTTTTTACCTCAGGGTGAATGAAGAGAAAAAAAAAAGAAAGAGTTCCAGCAAAAATTGCGGAGCCGCGTCCGAGTGGGAGATGGAGAGAGAGGGATGTTGGCTTTGCTGTGTGTGAAACAAAGCCGAGGCACAGTCCTGCAGCCATGGATGTGGAGCTGCCAGACCTGCCTGCTCTGCCTGGGATAAAAAGGGCCTGAATTCTGCAGCCAAGTTGCTGTGTGGAGGAGTGGGCTCCTTCCCAAACCTGGTGCAGTTTCCAGCCTCACAGAGAAATGGCAGCAAAAGCCCTCAGGGCAGAGCTCACCTGCCTTTCATTTAGGAAACAACAACAGGGAGATTAGATGTAATTTTTTTTCTTTGCTACCTGTGGCAGAACAAGGTGTCTGACAGTGCCTCCCTGGCACTCCTGGTGCGTGGCATCCATCCCTCCCACGGGACTCCAGTGCTCGCACACGGCATTCCCGGGCAAGGAAACAACTTGCAGCATCATTTTTGCTGCTTGCTCAGCTGATCTTTATCCCGTGCTTCTGTCAATATGCTTAAACAAATATTAACCATCACCAGGAGCTAGGCAGGGAGTGAGAGCAGCCCGTGCACAGTTGGTGGTTGTGTCTCTGGGAGCAGGCAGGGGAGGAGGTGCTATGGCACTGCCTCATTTCCTTGTTGGGTGTCAAAACTCAACGGGGACAAGGCAGCAGTGGTGGCACAACCTGGATGCAGGATGGCAGCATCTTGTCTCTGTCTACAACATGGGTTTCCTAGCACACCACTGAATTCCTCTGTGATGATCCCAAGCGCTGCCTCTGCTCCAGACCATTGCAGCTCTGCTGGCCAGGTCTTCAACACCAGTGCCATGGAATGGGAAAGCCTGGCTGCAGAGGTTACAGTTTGCACTAACACACACGAGTCAGTTAAGCTTTCAACACATGCTGCAAAAAGTGGCAGCCCTGAGATGAGCAAGAAGCAAAGTGAAAAAGTAATTGCAAGGCCAAGCGAGCCCAGACATTTTCTGACAGTTTTTGCTCCGGGATTTGTCATTATCCAGTGGGAAATCGTGTCCTTACGTGTCAGTTTGTGCCACCAAAGTTGTCTGTGCTTTGCAAAACAGAACTGTTTGCAGGGCAAACAAGCCATCCGAACTCTTTGTTTTCTTTCAGCTCCTTTGATATGTCTGATGGCTGATAAATGCCAGCACAGTCACAGAATACTTTTCAGTGCTTAATGCACGAGTCTCTGGCTTTTTGACTTACTGCCTTGCATTCTGAGTGGCACCCTGGTGTCCTCTTTGGCTGAGGCTTCTGTGGTCATGCTTCCTGTGGGAATTCCTCGTGTACTTACCTTCCAGCCACTGGAGTATCTGTGTGTGGCCGTGACTCCCCACAAATTGTTGTTTCTCAGTGGGAATGTGACCCCACTGTGGTTACTGAAGCCTCTTGGGTGGGTCTGAGCCCTTGGTGCAAGAATTTGTCTTGCAAACCTTGAATTGGCACCTTCCCTCTGGGACACTGTCCAGCTGGGATCATGGAATTATAGGGTGGGTGAAGGGGCTGCCCAGGGGGGCTGGGAGTCCCCATCCCTGCAGGTGACCAAGGAAGGACTGGGCTGGTGGCTGGTGACAAGGTGGGGATTGGTCACAGCTCGGGCTCCTGGCCTCAGAGGTCTTTTCCAACCTCAATGATTCCGTGAAATTGAGGAGGGAATTTGGGGTAGGAATTGATGTTTTCAACATCACCAAAGTTATCTCTGCTGTGGCTGCTTTAGGCTGGTTAATTAATTTCAAAGGTGGACAGAAGTTTTGTATTCCACTCTTCCCTCTGTGACAGAAGTCAGTGCAGACCACGTCCAGTGATATTTGAATAAATACACTGTGTAATGGTAGGTACTCTGCTACCTACCTGGATCAATGGCAGGAGGGCTTTTTACCCTTTTATTTCAGTTCATCCTGCACAGAAGTGGACTTAATAATCACAATATCAATTATTTCTTATTATGCACTTTCTTGTTGATAAAAAAAACCCCACACTAACCCTCAACAAAAGTGCCCCAGAAGAACTGTGATGTTTGTGGCTTTTCAGGAGTATTTGAACAATTGTGTCCCTGAGGTCTGGGCCCACACACTACTAACAGCAGACTGTGGAATGGATTCTCATTCAATAGCCACAGTCCACTCATGTTAAAAAATAGAGGAACCTTGCTCCTGGAACCAAAAAGGAAAACACACATTAATAACTACAACCCTGGAAAGTGGCTGCCTCCAATTCTTGCTGCTTTGTATAATGTAACAGTGGCAAAAATGAGTACATTTGATATTTGGGTGGAGAAATTCTTCTTCCATTCTTGCAAATTTGCACACCAAGTAGCATCTGATAATACTTATTTTTACTGCTTAGAAATAGAATCTGATTATCTCAGGAAATCCTTATCACCACCAGGCATTTGATGAGAAACAATGAGTTAAAGATGATATCAAGCATGGAAGAAACCGCTTGTCCTGAGTAAAAGTGACTTATTTAGAATAAATGTAGACCTTTTTTATCTGGTGGATTTGAGTTTCTTTGTTCCACGAATATAAAACCCACTACAAGGGTTCCCCCCCCCATAATAAAGCTTTTTGTACTTTCTTTTTTTTAAGTTTCCACCTCAAAGCACATAGACTATCAGGCTTTTAAGGAAGGGTTGCTTACCACATTTAGCCTAGAGAAAAAGCAGTATGAGCTTGTCAGATCTTCTGCCATTGCACCCTGTGCTGATTTATGCAAACTGAAGATCTGTCTGGCTGCTCCTGATGTTTTGCTTTTCCAAAATTAAGTCTTTGGCTTTTATGGAGGTTTCAGAAAATCACTTCAAATTCGTACAAAAGCTGGATTACACCTCTTTTTTTTACCAGTGAAAAGTAATGCTCTTAATTATCCCTTCTCTGATAGAAGCATGGCATATTTGGGAATTACTTGTCATTAATAGCTTTTGTGAAAACTTTAAGAATTTTTTAAAAAATTGGCCAGTATCCTATAGATGAAGAAACTTCAAGCAATCTCAGTGGGTTTACAGATATCATTCGAGCTTGTTGACCTTATTCCATGGTTTTCAACCCTTTTGCTGTGCTGAATCCAGAACTCCCTATGCTTGTGTGAGTCCTTTCTGTGCTTTGGGATGGAGCTCGTATCCAGGGGTGTGCTGTTGTCCTTGCATGGCTGCACAGGCTGCCCCAGTAGCTCCAGTCAGTCCTGTGTGGATGTTTTTGCTGTACATCCCCTCCCGTGACGTTCCATAGGGGAATGTGCATGACAAGATGTAGGACTCGAGCCAGATACGAAGGCAGCCTGACAAAATGCCCCAGGCATCCAGGCGAGAGGAAGACACATTTAGAGAAGGTTACAGACAAAAATTCCACTAATTTGGTGTGCATCATAGTGGATGTGTGTGGCTCAAGCTGTTGCAGGAGGGGGAGCTCCCCTTTCCCTGGACTTGAGGGCCATATGCACCAAAACAGGAAAAAAACACTTCTGTTGTGTTCTCCTTGTGTTTAAACCCACGCTGATGGGAACTTAATAAGTGTCTAACTCTTAATTCTGCCTTGTATTTTTCCATTTTCCCCAGCCTCCAGACAAGGCTCCGTGTAACACGCTTTACAACTTCGTGTCGTTAATTAAGAAACAATTACAGCTGATGACTTCAATACCATCAACCTAATTTCCATCCTTACCACATTTCCCGTTTAAATTAACTGGTTTAGGGATTAACATGTTGTCATCATATCTGGGTTGTTTGTTGTTTTTTTGGTTGTTTTTTTGTTTGTTTTTTTTTTCTCCTTCCTATAAATCCTCCCCTGCCTTTAAAGATTACTCAGAAAAGTGATAATATTCCCAGAATATTCACTGGGAAGAGGTTGTTGGAGCAGGGCCTCGGGGCAGCCCTGGTGCCTCTTCCCAAGCTCTGGAATGCTGCAGAAGCTGCCTCCAGCATCCAGGGGGTGGAAGTTGGTTGCTTCCAAAATATGTGATGAGAAATGATCAGTCCTCGGGGACAGATGAGAACAGGATGGGGTTTCCTTCAAAATCCCAAAAAAACCCCTTATATCTGACTCCTAAATTACTCTGTTTTGGGGACTGGTGGTGTTTGGGTCTGGACCAGTCTTTTCAAATATAGCCTGATTTCCTGAATATTTGCTGGTAAATGTTTTGACAGGAGTAGGACATCTGGCTATACTAAAATAAAGCTGCAGGGAAAGACATTACACAACTTTTCTTTTATATATTTTTTTGCTCTCCACAAACAGATGTAATGGCTCGAAGTGCCAAAACAGTGAAGGTTTTCATTAGGGAGCTTTCTTCAAAGAGCAAGTTTTGAGTTGGTTTTGCATTTCTTAAAATTGAAGGACATTGATCATTTCTTTAGTGACACTTTTATACAGCCCATTAGCTTAACAGTGTTAATTCGGTTTTTCTTCTCTTTTTTAGATTATCTTTTTAATTTTTATTTAAAACAAAACACTCTCTGCTGCCATCTAGCACCTCAAGACTTAGGAGTAAACAGGTTAAGTTCACAAAATAGCCTTAGTATACAGATTTACACCCATTTTTGAGAAAAAACTCTGTTGCTCCTGGCTGATAATAAAGATATTTGATTGACTCAGCAAATGAACATGGGCAAGGATGGTGAGGGAGCACAGTAAGATATAAATCACTTTTGATGGTTTGCAATACAAGAGTACAAAAGACCACTCTTTTTAAAAAGCAAGACATAAATGGTTTTTTTAGCTAAAGTCATATTTCCTCCTGTTTGGTTTTGGTTTTTATCTGTGATGGGGGTGAAAGGGAAGTACATGTTTCAAGCTCTTGGCATCATCAGGGGGAAGTAAGGCAGAGAGACACCCTGAACCCCAGCCTGTTTATCTCCCCAGGCCCGTGTTACAGTGTAGTAATTAATTATTTTCTATGCAAAGCCCAGGCGTGCATGACAGAGTTCAGATTTACAACGTATATTCATCTAACAGTGGATTTCTCTACTGCTTTCTGGGACAGATATAATTCCCGTGCTTTTCATTACACATCAAATCTTGATCCTGAATTCTTATTAAAAATGATGAGATTTGACCTCAAAGTCTAATACCCAGTTTTGGGGACAAGGTGCTTGATGTGATTTCTAGAGGATTATTTTTAAGAGCATTCACAGATTAGATCTTTGCGAGTTGGCTGAGGGATGTGCCCAATGAACCTTGTCTGCTGCTTTTCACCCGCCGTTCAGCAGCCAGATTGATTTTTATTTTGCAGTCCTTGAGACTGCGTGGCTGTGTGCTGTAGGGATACATCTGATATTTTTATTATCCCTTTGTTGATGCAGGAATGCGACAGTGCTGTTTCTGCCAACTTTTATTGGAGTTTCCCCGTACTTAAAGGCAAAATGGTTTCTGATTGAAGTTTGAGGAGCTTGTAAGGCTCGTTCCAATGGCTCAAAGTGTGTTTTACAGCTGCACTTCTCCTTTTTAGCTGCAAGTGTGTTTTCGATGATTGTTGCCTTCCTGCGTTTGGTACCTGCAGTTTGATTTTCTTCCTGGATGGCAAATCATGGAATGGTTTGGGTTAGGAGGGATCTTAAAGACCATCCAGTTCTACCCCCTGCCATTGGGTAGAACTATCCCATTTCCACTATTCCAGGTTGCTCCAAGCCTTGTCCAATCTGGCCTTGAACACTTCAGGGATGGGATATCTACAGTTTCTCAGGGCAACCTCCAAGGCTTTGCTGGGGGAACAGGATAACATGAGGTGATAAGTTACCACATGCACACTGGGGTGCTTCTGGCACATACCTCATTCAGAAATAAATAGAAGATAATTCACAGAATCACAGAATGTCCTGAGCTGGAAGGGACCCACAGGAATCACAAAGTCCAGCTCCTGTCCCTGCACAGACACCCTAACAAACCCATCCTGTGCATCCCTGGGAGCTTTGTCCAAACACTCCTGGAGCTCTGGCAGCCTCGGGGCCGTGCCCATTCCCTGTTCAGTGCCCACCACCCTCTGGGAAAGAACCTTTCCCTGATACCCAACCTAAACCTTCCCTCAGACATTTCCCTCTTATCATAGGGAAAATTGGGGTAAGGCACTCATCTGTGAAAGGGGCTATGCCGTGATTGGAGGCATGGCTGGCTGGCTACGAGGGTGGGAAGGAGCACATCTCCTACATCCAGCCCCTTCCATCTGGAGATCAGCACAAAACAGCAGTGGAGAGGCAGCTCCACAGGGATGAAGGGAAAGGTCACTCATTTCTTTTCAGGAAATGCTTTTGTGCACCTTCTCAGCACAACGCTGGCTGGTGGGAGTGGAAAAGGCCCTGCATCCTCTCTCCTCACATTGGCTTGTGGGGTTTGGGGGGAATTCTCGGGGAATGATTCAGAAGGGCACTGCAGTGCGGTGAGGAAACGTCTGCTGGCTTTGGCGTGGGAGCTTCTTTGCTGTGCGTTTGTTGGGCTCCCCAAAGGTTTGCTGACCTTTTATTTTACGGTGTGCCTGGGCCCAGTCGTGTGTCACTGATGGGAATGGCCACTGAAGGCAGTCACTGGTCCCAGTTTGTGCGTCACCTCTCAGGGCAGCGTGTGCTCGCGCATTCCTGGAGCCTGCCAATGGTTGTGGCACATTCTACCCCAGCGCTGAGGGACTGAGTTACAAAAGGACATAAGCTTTTGGGGATTTTTTTTTTTTAGCTTTAAAGTCATCAAAATGCAGAGTTCCATGAGGCAATGATTGTTTAATAACCGGCTGATCCTCAGAGTGTTTTGTTGTAAGGCACCGAGTTGGTGTTTGCGAGCGTTTTGTTGGAGTTACAAAGCGTCGATGCTTTTGGTTTGGAAATTGGTAAAAGCATGTGGCAGGGCTTCAAGCGCTGAGTGCTTTCAGATGCTGTGCTGCTCCTTTGATTATTGAAAATGATTCCAGCACAATCCTGCTAATTTTCTCTTTGTGCTCCCTTAATTTCAGGAGACTGTTAAAAAGTCCATCTAGGCAGAGTGCTTATTGCCACTGTGAGGGAGGTTTTGCAGAGCCAAATTTTCGCAAATGCAGTAGTTTCAAAGGGTTTGGAACATTTTCTTGCTGCTTTTCCTCTCCCGTTTCTCTTTTTAATTTTGTTTCTTTTCGATTGGTGTGCATGCACAAGCGTGTGTGCATTAGTCATACTGCATCCCATTCCTTTTCTTCTCCATAGCATCCATGGTACACCACAGCACAGAGTAGCTTATTTCTGCTTCCCTGGAATCCTGCGAGCTGAACATGGGAGGAGGATGTTCAGGAGAGGCTTCCCGAGCTTTGGGGGTCATTAGGCACAATCACACGCAGTCCTTGAAAGCCCAGGCAGGGAGGGCAGGAGCATTTATCCTCCCAGTAGCTTTGTACCTTGTCACCTGAAAACATATGACAAACACTGATTAATCTTAACACCATGCGAGTGTGAGAGGTGTATATTATTATATCCCTCTTGATGGAAGGGGAACTAGCAAGTAAGAAATTAAGCAATTTACTCTCTGACAGTGGCAGAGCGAGGTATAAAGCCTCTGGTGTCCTCATACCTGCTCTCTCCATTAACAAGAGATGTATTTGTTCTCCAGAGGATTTTTCAGTAGCAAGGGTAGGATTCCTTTGCCTTTGAAAGGGAAATAGCCTTTCCCAGACTGCTGCATCTTACAGTTTTTTGCCAGAAATTACATTTGGCACGTTGTTTCTTTTCCACTCTCTCCCAGAAGAAAATAACCGGGGAGAAAACATCAACATCTTAATCTACATTAAAAATATTCTTTCCCCAATAGAAACAGGATATAAATTTATAGTTGAAATATATTTCACAATAATAAGAAGCAAAACTAATCCCAATCTGTATTATTTTGCTGCGCGGAATAATTTTTCCAGCAGCGTGCTTTCAGAATGGGTAATGAAATGTTTTATATCAATATGAATGAAATTTTGCAGCCAACCTCTCCTGAGTCAGTGCTAGGGACTCCAAAAAATGTTGTTTACACAGTTGTGTTGCAGATTTAGCACGCTGATTTCCTACCCTGAGTTTCGTGTGTAAAACATTTCCTTCACGGGAAGAGAGCAGGACTTTGTAGCACTGTTTGTTTCACATCCACTGCAAGAGGCTCAGATTTCTCGCTGTCAGTTTTAAATGCAGTGTCTCAACAATGGGCCCACCTTTCTCCTACTCTGTCATCACCTTTTTTTCAGAGCAGACTTCTGTGGTCATTGTATTGTAACCAAATATTGTGGCCAAATTTATCATGTATGAGATCAATGCTAAACTGAAAATCAGGGTATTAAGTCAAAACTCTGCATTTTTCACGTGATCTGAAATGCCAGGGCATTTAATCTCTTGATCAGCTTTTTTTTTTTTTTTTTTTTTTTTTTTTTTCCTTCTGTGTGTGTGTGGATTTTTTTTTCCCTTTCCCAAAATACCTCTAGAATTAAGAGATAAAGGGAGAATAAATTTTCTGCCTGTTCCACAATCCTTGTCTCCCCCTCATGTTGAGGATGTGGGTGCTGGTGTGTCCTGCATTCCTGAGAAACACAGTGGGATCAGTTACATCAGGTTGGGCCCCTCTGTATCTTCTCCTAGCCATCCTGCTTGGGTCTGGATCCAGAAATAGGAACAGAATCATTTCATAGAGTGTCATAGGATCACAGAATGGTTTGGCTTGGAAGGGACCTTAAACCTCATTTAGTTCCACCTCCTGCCATGGGCAGGGACACCTACCACTATCCCAGACTGCTCCAAGCCCCAATGTCCAGCCTGGCCTTGGACACTTCCAGGGATCCAGGGGAAGCCACAGCTTCTCTGAGCACCCTGTGCCAGGGCCTGCCCACCCTCCCAGGGAACAATTCTTTTCCAATGTCCCATCCAACCCTGTCCCCTGACAGTGGAAGTCATTCCCCCGTGTCCTATCAGTCCATGCCCTTCTGAAAAATCCCTCTCCAGCTCTCTTGGAGGACCTTTTCAGGTACTGAAAGGCTGTGATATGATCATCCCAAAGCTTCTCCAGGTTGAACAAGCCCAGTTCTCTCAGCATTCCCCCATAGCAGAGGTGCTTCAGTCCTCAAATCATCTTTGTGGCCTCCTCTGGACTCACTCCAACAGCTCCATGTTCCTCTTATGTTTCAGTCCCCAGAGCTGGACACAGCACTGCAGGTGGGGTCTCACCAGTGGAGTAGAGGGGGACAATCACCTCACTTGCCCTGCTGCCCATGTTGCTTGAATTTGCAAGGGGGCTGCTTTTAAGACTGAAAAACACCAGAAAAATACAAGACCCTTCCTGCCCATCCATAAATATTTAATTCCAATCATTTCTTATTCATTTCTTGGTTCACTGGGGGTGTCACATTTCCTTTGCTGCCATGGTGGCACAGGAGGCAGCCCAGCTCCACGGCTCCTGGCCACATCTTGCCAACTGGATACAGTTCTTGGTCAACAAAAACCGGGGCCAGCAGAGCCCTCCAGAGAGGACATCTGGCCCTTGGCTGCAGGGAAATGTGCAAATCCTGCAGCCCCTGGTCCTGCAGGCATTTGCCTCTGCTTGGCTCGGAGCACAGCAATAATCTGTTTGTTCCATTGAGGTCAGCACTTGGGGGATAACCCATCCATATGCATGAGTGTTCCCGTGGCAGGTCCCCAGTTAGGGTTTCCTGGCCCCTGTGAAGAGCTGGAAGAAGAGCACGTCTCCTGCCCAAGGCTGCTAGGGCAGGCTGATGCCAGGGTGGTTTTTGGAGCCCAGATGTGCTCCTGGGCATGGCATGGAGGGAGTTTGGAGCACTCTCTGGCGGGGCACGGCCCCCAGCCACAGATGTGTTGGTTTGGGTGAGGTTTCCATTGTGTGTCCACCATGTGCCCCAAGGGCTTGGTAAAGCCCTTGGTTTTTTCCAGAGGTAGTGAATGTTTCAAGCTCCCTTCTGACTTCCCTTGCAGTTGTTGAAAATCAGCATTTTTGAAATTTTATTCCTCCCTGCCATGGTTTTTTCCCATTGTCAACCAGGGCTTAACATGGTGACTGTTTGTCAGTAATTTCTTTGAAGACAATGGTGGAAGATGCCCTTGATCTATGGACCAGGATTTTATTATTTTGTCGTATACATTTTTGGTAGATTTCTTCTGTGCTTCAGAACAAATGGCACCAATCTCACTGTATCCAGTTGGGAATACATTTTATTCTTTAGCAAAATGTTGTTGTAATAAAACATTTTGTTTGGTTAAAATATTCTCTGCTTTATTTGTAAGCCACAAATGCATCTGCCCATCTTGACTCTCACAAAAGAAGAAATTTTCCAGTGTGCCTGAAGTTTGTTAGTTAATTCAGTATAATGCCAATCAGATATTCTCTGAGAATTGCATAAATAATATTTTGGGCTCCATATTTTTGCATGTCTGTGTAATATCCAGCATAATTTTCAAGATCACGATCCTTGAGGATGGAATTGGAGGAGAGAATGTTTGAAGAGGATTTGTAATATTTACTGCAATAAAGAAATTTAGGGATTACTCAAAGATCCTGTCAGTATTTGGGTCAGAAATATAGCCCAGAGGTATTAGTATGATAGGCAAGTATAAGCATTAGACTGTATTAGTGATTTAGCTATCATAATAGCACAATAGTCCATCATGTGATGGCTTGTGCACTAAACATTTATTGTGGATTAGCTGGGGAAAATGCTCAAGCTGTCTTACAAACAGACAGGGAAGGTGACTGTTCCTCCTTTCAGTGGGTCTGTCCTGGAAGGGGCTGTACTGGAGGGGAAGAAATCTGTGATTGTAGCAGAGAAAGGCAAAATCGTTTCCATCTGAGTTTTTTTTAATTCAGAAATAAAATGTTGCCTCTGTAGTAGTGGTCAGCAAAATAGGGAGCATTTGAGCTTTTCCTTCTTTGAAAATGAGTATCTGAGCGTGAGCAGCCTGTCACAATTTGGGTGATGTGTTTTGGGGAGCCATTTTAATATGTCCTCTGAAAACAATGACTCTATATGGAATTTTTTATTACATTCCCAAATAACTATTTTCTGTGCTGTGATTCCATCTACATCCCTTTGCCTACTCTAAGTGTAAAAAAAGCTTAATCCCCATGAATGTTGAAATACTGCTCAGTACAAATTGAGTTTTGTGTGATGTTTCTGAGTGTTTTCCTATTTCATAAACATGTACTTTTTCCAAAGGAAGCTGGAGATAATGGGCAAAAGTCTACTATTCCTTTTTGCTTTGTTAGGCCAGGCTTTAGATCCTTTGATCCTCCCCTCCTTCTCCATGACCTGTGCTAGGGTCTTAAAATTACACATTCCAGATTACACCTCCACAATTTTCTGTCCTGGGATGATGAAAGGATTTGCCTATTATGGTAATATTATTAAAAATCTTTTTGGAGCCTAGTTAGCGTGGCTAATTTGAAACTACAAAAAAAAAAAAAAAAAAGTAATTTCTAACGCAAATTATAATATTTATAAAGTGCTACACAGATACCTAACTAATTTCTAATCGCTCTCATATTCCCGAGTATCTTGCACCGGCCTTTTTAGGCCTGTCTGCTGGCTCCCATTTAATTTGTCCTTAGCTGTGTGCAGTGGATTAGCATTTCATCAGGTTGGATTAAGATTGAGCTGACACTGAAGCTTTCTTTTTTATTTTTACATGCGCATGTGTGGGGCCGAGCAGATCCGCGCACGTCCCGTTATCCCGCTGCCCATCCCCGCTGGGTGCTGGGACAGCCTCCCCCAGCACGTGAGGGGGGAGACAATCAAACCAGAGGAAACACATGTTTAAAAAAAAAAACATTAAAAACAAAGAAACAAGAAAAAAAAAAAAAAATCATCATTCCCCGGGGGGCAAAATTGCATTGAGGTTGCTGGCTGGGTCAGTGCGTGAGATTTCATCGGGCTAAAATGATGTCACATGGAGCGAGGGCTTTAGTGGTTTTATTTAGCTCCTAATCCCCACACACTGCTGGGCCAGTTGTCCATGTGCGCACGCCGTCCCCAGCGGCACAGGATAAAGCATCTGGGCTGAGCGCGGCCGCTCTCCTGCGCGGCTGCAGCGCACGGCCAGGGGCTGCCCCTCCGCCGGCCGCCGCATGCTCTGCCTGCTAAGGTTACCCGGAATTAATAATTCAGGCAGCACTGGGAAAGGCAAAACCTCCGGCCGCTGGTTTCTCGAGTCCCGGGAGGGCTCAGGCGCAGCACGGTCCGGTTTGGATGCGTGCCGGAGAAGCGCTGAGAAGGAAAGCACCTCCTCTTCTCCGTGTCAGCGGGAGCAAGCGGCCTCGTGGTGATGCCCATCCCCAGCAAGCACCCCAACATCGGCCGCTCGCAGAGCTGGGACGCTGCCGGCTGGTATGAGGGGAACTGGGAGAGCGAGAACGCCTTCGAGTACCAGAGGCCGCCGGGCCGGAGGAGCTCCCTGACCTATGGCGGTGAGGGCGGCTGGTACGAGCCACCGCGGGCAAATGATATCATCTTGCAGGGCGGTGCGGAGCTGAAGCAAGAGGCGTACCCGTACCAGGATGCCGCCTTCGCGCCGGGGCCCCTGAGGAAGGGCTCTGTCCCTGACTTCGCCTACTGCGACCGGCCGGCGCCCATGGCTGGCCGGGGCTCTCTGCCGCCCCAGGATTACTACAGCGACCCGTCGCTGTCGGCGAGGTCACCCAAGGACCCTCGCTGCTACCGCGACCACGTGGCGGGCAGGCCGCTGGCGAGCTATGGGGCGCCTGGCAGCCGCATGTCCTGGGACCAGACCGCAGTGCGCCCGCCTGCCACACCGGACGCCGCCCGCCTCTACAGAGACCCCAAGCTGGCCCTCGGGCAGCTGGATGGGCAGCGGATGCGTGGCAGAGATGTGTCCCCAGCGTGGTACGGCACCGAGCCCCCCGGCCCGCGGTACGCGGCAGAGCCACCCGCCTTCCCCAGCAGGCCGGGCTACAGCGATGGGGCAGAGCGGGCTCCCGAGGCGGCGGCGGCGGCCAGGCAAGCCGCCCCCACCTGCCTGGTGGTGGATCCCACCACCAGCACCGGCAGCAGCTACGGGCCAGGCAGGGAGAGCACCGCCGCCAAGGGTCCCTACGACAGCTACGAGGTGCCGGTGGCGACGCCTTCCCACCCGCCGGTGCCCCCCGCCTTCCCTGGGCCGGAGGGCAAGAGGAGCTTTGACCCCGAGTTTGTGGCGCTGCTGCGTGCGGAGGGCGTCTCGGAGAGCACCTTTGCTGCCCTGCTGCAGCAGGGCTTCGACTCCCCGAACCTGCTGGCCATGATGGAGGAGAACGACATCAAGTCGGTGGCGCCCAACCTGGGCCAGGCCCGCGTGCTGTCCCGCATCGCCCACAACTACAAGGCAGAGATGCAGCTGCAGAGGCAGGAGCGCAGGAGCGGGGCACTGCGCCCCAGGACCCGCTCCAACAGCTTCAGCCACCGCAGCGAGCTCCCGGCAGAATACGGGGTGCCCACCGTGGATGGCCCTGGCACCTCGCAGCACCCGCCACCACTGCAGCCACTGTCCCCAAGAGGTGTCGAGATACACCGCCGGCCGTCCAGCGCCCCGACCCAGCACTTGCTGGAGACCACCACCTACCCAGCCCCTGCAGGGGCTCCTCAGGGGCCGCACTTCATCCCCGGTTCGGGATACAACACCCCCCTGCCTTGCAGCACGCACCCACGTCCCGCCTCTGCCTACTCCGCTCCGGTCGGCCTGCCCATGACGGCGGCCAACCCGCACGCCAGCCCCAAGACGGCGTACCCCACCACCTACACCGTGCCCATGGAGCTGATGAAGAGGGAGTGGACAGCGGTGGCTTCACCAGCACCCAGCCCCCACAGCAGCCCCCAGCTCCTGCGCCGGCCGGGGACAGCAGGGGACAGCAGCCTGGCACCCACCGGACCCGCCTTCCCTGCCCAGCTCTCCCCGTACCCGAAGCTCAGCAGGCGCACGGGGCCCCCCGTCATCGTCTCCACCATGGCGTCGCCTGAACCAAGTAATTACTGACGGGGCTTAGTCCTTGTAGTCGTTTAGAGCCACATTGTTGTTGCTTATTTTACCCCTCAAAAAAACCCACAGTCAGATATCATGGTGGTTTCGTGCCTGAATGTTAGACGCTGTCCTACTTAGAAAATGAGGTGAAGGGCGATTTCTTTGCAGGGCTGTGCTGGCCATGCAGAGCTAAAGATGCTGATTCTTGCTCTGTGGTTAAATTCCAAATATTTTATTTGTTTAGCCAACTTCAGTTAAACATGAGCGGTATCTCAGATAATGCTTCCAGGGTTAATCTTGCCATTCCTGTTGTTTGTCGAGAACAGGAGATTAGACACTGTGCTGGCTGAGCAATTAGGACTACAGGGTTTGCTGCAGATTGACTTTTTACCGCTGTTATCAGGCACAAATGTGTTCCTCCGAGGAAATGGTTAGCATTGTTTTGACTAAATTCATCAGATAGTTAATGGTGTTATTCGAGAATCGACTTACCTTTGGCCATTACCTAAGGCTTTTCTTCTTATTATTAATTTGCTGTTTTATCAGGCATACAAAATAAACCCCTTGATTTCCTTCTCGAGATGCCTGTAAGTGAAGCGATAGAGCTGTTAAAGTAATAGGGCTGTGCTTTAAACTAAAAGCCTGTCATTAAGCACTGGAACAATAAAAATGAATGGTGGCTCCTAGACTTCCCTTTCTAGAAACTCTCAAGCTCTTGGCTGCTCAGATGAAAAGCTGAACGATCCAAGTAGGCTCTGCTCCTCCACTTTGGAGCAGTGGCACTCAGAGCCTGATGGAAACTAACCCCCAAAATCACCCCGAGAAATATAAGGGAATTCATCAAATCCATTTGTTTGTGCTTTGACTTGTTTGAAAAAAAAATGTGGCAAGACACCCCTTGAAATGTTTTTTTGCTGGTAATGACTCCGTGAGCAGGGAGTTTTCTCCCATGCAAATGATTCCTGAACAATGTGCTGTACCAGCACACACACACACACACACACACACACACACACAAAGCTTTAATAAGAGGGATACCATTTATAGGCATCGAGACAGTGCCAAACTGGTGATGCCATTCCACAGGAATCTAAATAAAGAATGATTTTGTGAGTGGAAATGATAAAGTTGTCAAAATGCAGACACTTGGCACACCCCTTTCCCTGCCATACCATAATTACACAGCTAGGAAGTAAATGCCGGTCCTTTCATGCTTATGAGTCCTTTATGTAGCTGGTGTAATGTATTGATTCCTAAAAAATGCGTCAATATTAGGCAACATGTTCTGTGTTGACACGGATCAGATGCTAAAGTAGTACATCCAGGCAGTATTTTTAAATAAATGCGGCTAAGAAGACGAACTGGCATAATGTGGGGAACACAAATATGTTCATTTATTTGCGCTGTGTCTGATTGAGCGGTCGATGCCGACGCAGCGACAGCTCTGGGCTGAAGGACCTCCAGAGCACAGGGACTGGGGGCAATCTCCTCCACCATGGGAAACAGATCCCTCCTTCCCTGGTCCTCATTTATAAACTGCAAACCCTGTTCTCTAAAGATCTTGAAATTATCCCTTCCCCTCACCAAAATTGCTGGCGCACAGCAAGAGGAAGCCAGCAGCATTTCTGTGCTGTTGAGCTCTTTCTTGCTACTCAACTCTCTTTTTTTTTTTTTCTTCTTCTTCTTTTGCCTACGACCATCTCATTTGCATGAGGATGACATTTGTTGCTCCAGTAATTTCATCTGATAATGGCCAGCTTGCAAAGCGGATCTGAAAACATATTCCTTAATTATGTGTTGCCAAGCAACGAGAGGGTTTGGCCATAATCACAGAAAGATTATCTTCTCATTGAAGGCCCTGAAAGGTTTAGCTGAAGTAGGACCTGTAAAATTGTCTTCATTTTTATTTATTTCCCCTTTTTCCTTTCCAAATAGCCTGAGAGGTTTTCTTCCTGCTAAACTATATTTTAAAAGCCGAAGCCAAGGTAAGGCACGTGGCACATGGAAGGATTAAAAATGGGGAAGTGTGTGGTGGTTTGTAGATGTTTGAGCTGTGTTGAGCAGGAGTGTTCACACTTACCCATGAGGGGATAAGCTGAGGTTAGAAATACGTTAAGATGTTTTAAAGCTTTGAGTGGATGTCAGAAACGTGAATAAATCCAGGAAAATTGTATTTGCCAGCCAGGAAGAGCCAGGATGCATTTTCAGGAGCCATGAGCCTTCTCTTGGCTGTAGCTTTGGCTGTGGATATTTGAGTCACAAGGTGAAAGCAAATTCAGCATCAAACTCTGTCTCCAAATGGCTGCAAATATTTTCTGTCAGTGTAGGGTAATGTCTTCCCAGTCAGCAGAGGGTTATAAAGTGCACGTTACACCCCAGTTATGTTTTGAATCTTGTTATATGAATAAGACCTTAAAACAGATAATTTTGGGCTTTTTTAAAGTCTTGTTGAAGATTGTAGTCTTTGTAGTCATTGTAGTCTTCCTACAGAGTTGTTCCTAAATACCCCATTTGTCATTTTGTGCTGAGTTTGACACTCTGAGTGCACTCTGCACAGCTGCTTTTCACTTTGGAGTCTGGACAGAGGGCTTGCAGGAGGAAGGTGTCTTCTCCTGCCTGGAGAAGATGGTGGATGGCAGGATCCTGATGGTAGAGGCAGGATCCCAGGCAGGAATACAGGAACGTGCCACATGTTTATGGACCTCTTTCTTTGGCGTGGTCAGATGAGGGAAAAAGAGCACTGAGATTCAGTGCTGCAAGTGCTTTGCTTTTCTTAAAATAATTAGTAATAAGGTAAATTGCCCTCCCTGGGAGTTGCAGGGTTGCATGAAGAGAAGGTGGTGAGGTGAATGAGCACCTGAAACCCTTTTGCTGTGGTGGTAGAGTGACGTCTCTGGAGATGAGCTGGCATCCCATGCCAGGAGCTCCCCTGCCACAGCCCTGGCAAAGCTGCTGCTCTCCATGTCATTGAGACCTTGTCGGGAATAGCTGACAGGAATGCTCCTGCAGCCTCACCATCCACAGCATCACCAGTAGTGAGGACACCAAGTCAACTCGGTGGCGAGCGGGAAGAAAGCCCTGCAAGGTCTGAGTGACAAACACGTGGCAATAGCAGGGCTGAGCCAGGGCGGGATTGTGGCCAGCCCCGTGCTGAGCTGGGAGGGAGTGCAGGGAAATAAATAGTCCAGGTCAGCAAAGCTGGGGAGGGCAGGCAGCATCTCACGGTCACTGATCACACTGCTGCAGCTCCGCCTCCAGATTTTCCAACTTCAGTTTATGATGTTTGTTAGTATTTTTGTTAGATTACTTAAGTTCCTTTTTTCCTTTTTTTTTTCCTTTTTTTTTTCTTTTTTTCTTTTTTTTTTTTTTTTTTAACCCAGTGTTTTAGTAGTAAAACAGTTGGCAGATGAGAAGTCTTGTATTTTTGTAGCTAGCCTGGACTTCTCCCAAACAGGGGCTGGTCCAGATTTCTGTTTCTGATGCTGGGCTTATGGAGCTTAAATGAGAAATGGTGATTCATTGCAAATATGTGTCTTGGGTGGTTTATCAAGCTCTCGTTTACACATGAAGATAAGAAAGCGAATTATCACAAAAGGGAAGATGCTTCCCACAGGGATGCGGGGCAGGGCTGCCCTGTAAAGTCAGGTGGGTATCATCAGGAAGCAAGAGAAAAATGACTTGGCTGTAAGATTTGGTTGAAAGAGTGACCTTTTCCTGAGCAGGGAAAGCCAGGCTAAGGGCAGCCGCCCTCCTTGGACAAGTTGTTCCCTCCAGTGTCAAGGGGACTCATCCTCTCTTTTATCAGCTTAGAGCCCATCTAGAAATGCCTTTCACTGTGATCAGCTCAGCTCTGCTTGTACTCTTTAACAGCTCGTTGTGCTGCCTTTTATTGGTGTTCCCCCTCTGTGACAGATAAAAACTCTGTTAACTACACTTAGTTGTCGGTGAAACTCTGCCGGTAGGCAACCTCCAAATAGGAAAGGGCTTAGGCAGGAGCAAGAGTCTTGATGGTTGAAAGAGACCATCAAAGGTGGTTAAAAGAGTGACGTTTGCCCACTCTTGTAAGCTATCAATTCTTTTACCCTAATTAATTTAAGCTAAATTGCCACGGCTTTCTATGGGCAAAGTTTAGCAGGACATTTCCTACGCAATATAAATTTCCTGAGCATTTGCTGGTGTTGATTTATTCTTTGCCCAGTACAGTGGACAGCTCAGAAATCGACTTCACGTTTTCTTCCCTGTGTTTCCTGTACAAACCCCAGCGTGGAATCACAGCGTGTCCATGTAAGGCTGCTCAATTAACAATCCGGACTGAAACGGCACCAAGGGAAGCTCCATGCACTGAATAAATCTGATTTAATTTGCACATTGACCTGACAGACCATAGCATGTCCTTGGAGCCATTCCCAGTTAGTGTGTTAGTCCAGGTAAACTCTGCACTGCGCTCACCAACAGAAACATGGAGTAATGTTTTTAACTGGAATGAAAACTTCCATACAAAAATACGGGTTGAAATAAGCAGACAGGTCTTTCTCATGTCTGCTGTCCCAGTGGTCACAGCATCAAAACACTGATGTGCAAAATGATAAGGGAAGTAGCTGGAAAACTCCCAGGGAGTTTGTGAAAGCCTTTGAAAGGCTCAGAAGGACCCTCACCAAGCTCTGCTGAGCACATGAGAGTGTGGATCTTAAAAGTGAAGGGACCCCAACTGCCCACCTTAGCAGGGTGAAGGACTAAAAAACACAATGTGCAAGAGATGTGCTGTTAATTATCTTGATATAACACTGACTATCTTGGCCAGTCTGCACGTACAGTTCATTGGTGGCAGAGAATATGCTTTTAAAATACTTCTGTAAAGGCTGAAATATGCTTTTTGTAATGGTTTTATCAAAAGCAATATAAAGTGTCAAACTCATTCCAGTTGCAATTCATTGACTTTAGTGCCATGGCAATAAAAACGAATTTGGCCTGTCAAAGGAGAATGAGTTGTCAGATGCACAAGTGTTGTCATCTTCAATTTACACTTCCCTTTCACCCCGTGTCTCTGGTTCTCCAGCATTGTTAGGACTTTCATATATCCAGATCATTCTCTGACTGTATTTGCTGACATTTTTTTAGCTTTCTCATAAGTAGTTTCCATAGCTACAAACTTCGTGTTCACAGAGGGGAAAAAAAAATTTAAAGGTTTCTTCTTATTATTGTATTAAACATTTTTTTCATATTTCTTCTCCTTGTCATTCTCATGTCATCACACTGCAGCCCAGTTTAATGAAAATGCTGCACAACTGAATTGCCTGTTATTTTTAAAAGCAAAGTAGGTGCCGAGCTGAATCCTTGAAAATCAGAAGACCAACATCATTAAGCCACTGATGTAGAATAAATGTTGCAGATGTAGGACTGGTATTAGTAAGGTTTATGGATGGCAACTGGCAGGCGAAATTTTGACTTTTACACCTAAATAAAACCTGACGTTAACAGCGTTCTGCTGGCTTTTGGGTAAAGAAAGTTAATTTTTAATCTCTTTTTGTCTGCTCTTGGTAGTGTTTTGTTTAAGGTGAAGTGATGCTTCTGGGAGTGGGATTCACGTGGGTTGTATTTCCAATATTTAGTTCTGCCCCACCGTTCCAATATTTAGTTCTGCCCCACCGGTGCTGGAGGTGCTGGGGCAGCCGTGCCCTGGGGAAGGTTTGGGCAGAGGTGTTGGGGCAGCACTGCTGGAGCAGCTTTGTTCAGGGAGGCTCTGAGTGCTGCCCAGTGCGGGGTCTTGCCTTCTGCACCCTCAATCCAATTAGCTGCTGCAGAGCAGATGGAGCAGATTAGTGCCCGGCTCTCCTTCCTCCGCCCTCTCCCCCGGGGCAGGGGGTGTCCGGACCACAATCGGCTTAACCGTGGGTCCCGTGGCACAGCCCCAGTCCTGCCCCTCAGCAGGGAACCCTCTCAGCTCTGGGGCTGCTGCCTCTCAGCTCTGGGCCTGCTGGCTCCAATTCTTTGGTAGTTTGGAGGCCCTTGACCTAAACTCGTTTGCCAGGCATAAATTCCATTTCTTCGTTTGCAAAGAGTGTCTGCAGCGTGGCCACCAGATGTGTGAGCTGTGCTCCACGTTGGAGCAGCTGCCCCAGCAGTGGGGTCAGGGGTGGAGGACTGTGGTCCTTCCCCACCTGCAGCATTCCCTCCTGGAATCTCAGCCAAAAAAATGCTGTGTGGACAAGGGAGATTGTGGCTTCTTCCTTCATCTTGTAAATCAAAGCAGCATCAGGCAAGGAGAGGCTGGGAGAAGTGGCACCACAGGACTGTTCCTGCAGTTCCCAAAAGCATCACAGTCTCTGGGAAAAGGGTGGTTTGGGCTTTGTAATCTGAGACGTGAGCAGGTTGTCACTATAAGAAGGAAACCAGCCGAGTTTATCTGCTGGTGGAGATCCTTGGTAAATACTGGTATGAACAGCCGAGATGGCACTCTCATGTTTTATTTATGCGTGCAGATATGTATAGACATGAAAATGGAGAGAAAAAAAAATCTCAAAAAATATAATCAGTGTCTCAGTCATTATCCATTTGGATCAGTGCTTCTGCAGTCTTCATTGTTTGCCAGAAGTGTCTTGTTTTGGTTATCGAGCCATTTATTATTTCCTAGCTTGGCGAGCAAACAAGCAGACGGGACTTTGTTTAGACAGCAAACACAGTGATAAGAAATAATTTAGGATATACTTTCCATGGAAAAAGTCAGAAAAAGAGGATCAGAACTGAGGTATCACGGAAACACTTGGCATGTATTTTCCAGATGTGAAGGTGGTACCTCCAGGTGGGTTCCCTCCATCCAGGGTGGTGGGATGCAGGAACCTGGCAGTGCCCACCTGACTCCCTGCTGGTCTTCTTAACCTTAACACGTTTCCTGACACTCGTGCTAAACACTGCAAATCCCTGAGCTGCCTCCTACACATTCCCTTACTGACCCTATAGATTATCAGCCTTTTCTTAGGATGGCCCAGTCTCTTATTGGAGTCTCTCACTGTTACCTGCAGAGTGAAAAAAAACAACAGGAATGGAGATGTCACATGCATTTGTTTTGTTCTCTGCCATCTTCTGAGTGTTTTGTTAGAAAGGTTTAAGTGAATATTGAAAACATGCAATAGTTCATGCAAGTGCATGTATTTTCTTTTGTCAGTGCAAAGAATCTTGATTAATATTATGAAGGATAAAAGAGAGGATTCAGTGTGGACAGCAGAGAGCTTGTCAGTATCTGGACCATCCTGCTGGGACACTGAAATAATCAGGAATGCTGAAATGTCACTTTAGTTATCCCACCTGACCAGCAATTCCTGTAATCTCTCCTATCTGAGCTTTCTTCATCTTTGAATTCTTCCTCATGTTGAGTAGACCTGCATAAAAGTGGCAGCTGTTATCTTACCAGCTGAAACATTTGGCTTAAGAGTCTTAAATTTCCATTTCATTCTTGTCCGCAGCGAATGTGGTCTTGTTTCATCTGCAGTCAGGGCTAAAAGGTCCCCAAACCAGGATTACTAACAACTAATAACATCAGGGCACTGCCCAACAACCTGTCACACTCTGCAGTGGAGGTTTTCCCCTCGGGGCTCATTTTTATTCAGCAGGGAAGGTGTTCTCTGCATTTGCTGTTCATCCTGAAAGCCCAGGCTCCCTTGGAGCAGTGTGGCATCTCCCCTACCATGCTCTGGCCAGAGGGAGAGCCAGGGGATCATCTCCCTGCTGTGAGATAAGGAAGATCCAGAGGTACATCCTGTGGACCAGCAGCCCCACGCTCTGGCTCATCAGCTGGTTTTCACTCCAGTTTTCTGTCTCTGAAGCTTGCATGAAAAACGCCAACAAAGTGATTATTTATCATTTCTGTGGAATATCTTTCTGGAGGAGCAGTTTACCAAAGTAGGGCAGTGAGTCAAGTTCACTTGAAAAATTGTGATTTTGCCGT
Source organism: Sinosuthora webbiana (assembly GCA_013397395.1). Lineage (NCBI taxonomy): Eukaryota > Metazoa > Chordata > Aves > Passeriformes > Sylviidae > Sinosuthora > Sinosuthora webbiana. Next base: position 423,214 of record VXBN01005888.1, read on the forward strand.
TGATTTCAATAGGAGAAGGATTTCTACTCTCTCCTGCTCTACATCACTGACTTTTATTGCATTTCTTAAAATTAGATCTACAGACCCGTTGGTTTCTGAAGCAGGAGAAGCTGTACGTTTCATGCATTGGAAGCCTGTGCATTATTAAAAATAATAGGATAGATTTGTCAAATGGATAATGAGTAGGTTTCTTTCTCTGTTTTTCCGTGTTTTAATGAGTGCAGGAAATGTTTGCTATTTATTTGCTTTCAGGTTTTACCAAGGAGCTCTGGAGATAATTGTCAAATTTCCAAGTGTGTATCAATATTTCATGAAGCTCTGTTTTCCCTCTGTACATTCACAAGTTGGGTCATTAGCACTGGGACTGATACTAACAGGCTCTGAAGCGAGGCATGAAAAGGAATTCCACCAAACCCTTGCAAGCTGGAGGATTTCTGAAACAAAATCCTAGTCTGGTCTTCTGGGTAAAATAAATATCGGTGATGCTGCGTGGTTTCAAATGTTAAATCTGCCGGAGAATTTCTTGTTTGATCTGGGTTTCTGTGGTTTGTGGAGCTGATCCAGGGAACACCAAGGCTTTGTGTGTGTGTTCCGTGTGCTTTGTGTGTGTGTTCTGTGTGTTTGGCCTCACGCCCGGCACTTACCACAAATGGGGGTGTACCTTACAGAGATAGGATATCCATCCACGTCATCCTTTGGAAAAAAAGCAAATTCCACCTTTCCTACTACCAGCAGATCAAATTGTGTTGAATTATTAGAGCTCAAATTGCTCTTAGATGTGGTACCAGTCATCACTGATGCTGACTGTTTAGTTTGATGTTGGCTATTCAGTTTTGGGTTATTTTTGCGTGTTTTTTTGAGGTGCAGAACTGGCTGTGTGTTAACAACTGCTGTCCTGCTTTGGACATTTGCAGTTTATAAGAGGTTTTGAATGTTGAATGTTTCTTTTTTCTTAATTTCTGACATTTTGATGTAAAACCATTATCTCCCTGTTCTCATTCTGATTAGGCAACTTATCCCAATTTTGGTTTGCTTAGCCTAAAACTCGTGTCAGGCTGGCTTTTGCTCCTGTTCATGATCTAACCCAGCAAGCTCAGTGCAATGCTTTCAAGAAAAAAAAATAGCTCAGGAAATAAAAATTATTCATAGATACAGACCCCTGTGCTTTGCTGTAGAGAGGGTGCAAAATTAATTGATGATTTATTGTGGCTTTTTGACCATTCTGAATGGTTGCCATAAGTGCTTCACCAGGCACAGCGAGTGGTAGCCGGGAGAGAGCAAACAGTGAGACTTTAAACTTGACTGAGCTACACAAAGTCTGGAGCGTTAATGTGGAAATCTGAAAGTGTGCAGAGAGCTGTAAGGTGGATGGAAGGAGTACCCAGGGCTTCTGAAACAGAAAAGTGCTTCAGAGTCAGAAGTGATTGGAGCAGAAAGGGACCAGTGGTGCTTCCCTGGAGAGGGAGGGATGGAGTTCTGCAGGAAGGGCAGAGCTGGCTGACAGAGGGGTTTGAAGATCCTTAGAACTAGCAGATGTCAGAACTGGCCTGCCTGTCAGTATTTTGGGATCATTTTAGGATTTGTGACACTATGGGCTACAGTAAAGCAAAGAAGGTTGCTTGTGAACACAAACTGCAGTGTTAATAATCATGGTAGCAGTTCAGGAGGAGAAAGAGAAACGGCAGTCATGTAATATTGACACAACAGGAGTGTGTGGAGATAATGAATTTGGTCACAGCTCGATATGACAAAGTTCCAGACTGTAAACAGAAATATTTGTCAGAGGGGAGACAGAGCTCAGGGTGAAAAACTGGTGCTTTGCTAAGTAAAACTCACCTTGTCAAGGATTTGCAGCTGTGGGGGGTTTGTAAGAGAAATCCAGAGCAGATCCATTTGACTGCCTTGTCCTTCTAGGGGGAAGTTTGGAAAGTTGGTGGTAAATACATCTTGTAACTTTTGCTTAGCTCTGAAACTGAGCTTTTTTCTGAGCTGGACTCAAGAAGACAGGAGTTTGCAATGCAATTCCCACACGGCTTTTGGTGTTTTATTGGTTTGGTCATTGATCGCCTGTGCCAGGTGCCAGGAGGACACAATTCCTCTACGTGATGCTGCCTGGGAGAACCTGGCCTTACTCTGGACAATTTCCTGGGAAATCTCCAATTTCCTTTACTTCCACACTGGGAAGTTACTGGGCACACTGAGTTAATATGTCTCTTACCTATTTGTTAGTTTAATCTGTTCATAAGGCACTTAGAGCCCCACAGTTCTTTGAGGAAGCACACACTGTGGGATGCTGGAAAGCCCAGGCTGCACACAGTGCTGAGAGCAGGCAGGGCTGGAAACTGCCCCACTGAGTCCAGGGGAGCAGCTTTCCTCCAGCACAAACACACCTGGAGAAGTGGGAGAGGAAGGAAGAAGGCAGGAGAGCAGAAGAAAGAGGAAAATACTGGAATCAGCAACAGTAATCCAACCAAAACACTGCAGTGGGACAGAGGGTGCCCTAAAGGTAGCCAGTTTCTAGGAAAGTATTCCATGCCTGGGAAGAATGGTGCTGGTAACAGTCACAAAATGTGTTCCAAGTTTTTTGTACACTTCCCCTCTCAAGCTGGCACGGTTATACACTTTGTTTGTTTGCCTCCAGCTCCTACCCTTCGTGGGGTTAGAAATACTCTGACTCAAGTCCATCCAAATACAGCAGTGCCATGCTTGGTAAGTGGGTCATGAGCCCTTGGGGTCTGAACAAAGATTTTCAATCATAATTTGGCAAAAGAACAAGTTAAATTCTTTTCAAAAACCCTCTTGATTCCAAGATTTCGTTTTAAGATTAATTTTCTTGTAAACAGCGTGTGTGACCTGTGCTTTGATGCTTTACATTAAGCCACATGGAGCTCCTGGGTGTCAGTGCAAGGCAGTTTTGGAGATCTCCTGGAGTGATAGCCATATTCTCCTGTCAAGTTTGGGATGATTCTTTTTCATCTCCTGCCTCGAAGTGCATCGTGACGCTGTCCTGAGGTTTCTTTTTGGAGCCACACTCTGAAAACTCAGCCTCACTGCTGCCATTGCTCTGTGGTCACCTGCCTGCAGCCCACAGCTGTGCTCCTCAGCCTCCCTCACATCTGGCACTCATGTTTTGTTTCATTCTGTGGCTGGTTGGAAGCAGGAAAACCCAAACCCCCCATGCTCAGCTGGACAGGGGGGACTTTCATCACCCCAAGGAGTGTGCACAGCCCTGGGAGGGCACAGCTTCAAGTTCAATTACAGTGAGAGCAGCTCAAGTGCACCCCTGGAAACAGTCCATGACCCCTGTTTCTCCTTGGCCAGAGTCCTGTGCTGAGGAGAGGCATCAGCATGGTGCTTTTCTGCTGCAGCCAAGGAGTCTTTGCTTCTCCCTTTCCTTCCCAGTCTCCCCAGACGCTGCCTCTTCCCCGGGAGCGCTGTTCTGGCACGGACATTGGAATTTCCATTGAGGGATGTTCAGTTGTCTCAGCACAACAGGTATCAGCTTCTTTCTGATCACAGGTGTCAGGTGCTGGTCAGATTGACAGATCACCTGTGACCAGCACAGGGAAGAGCTACAGTTTCTCTACCTGTTCAAAACACCCTAAAACGTGTTTTCCTCCCTTTTCTGTGCAGTCTTTCTGTGTCTGTGCTGGTTTGAGAGATGCACATGCTCTGAAATGTTTCTTCTTAGAGACTTTGTTGTGCTTGGGATCTGGTCTGCTGTTTAAAAAAGCTACACAGCCTTCCTGGTTATTTTTTTTTTTCCATCAGCAAGCAGGGCAGAGGCTGAGAAGACCACCCAGCACTGCTGCTGTGCTGACAGGGACTCTGGGATGCTGGTGAGGATGGGCTGACTGATGCTCTCAGAACGTGCCAGCCCTCTCGTGGACCACGTTGGGTGGTTGCAGCCCACCCTGTGAAATGCAGAGCCACAGTGGGGATGTCCAGGGGACAGAGTGACAGCTCGTCACAGCTAGGCAGCAGTTCTGTATTTGACATCTTGAGGTCAAAAACTGTCAGTTCCTTATTTTTTACGGTGTCTTAAATCGCCTGGAGAGTGTTTTGAGCCTTGTCAAAATGTATTAATTAAGGCCAAGTCATATTCACAAGCCTGTGCTGCTCTGATTCAGCAGCAAGACTGTGCTTGATTTTCAGCCTAATAATTACAAATGGTTTTGGAGGATCTGGGGGGCTGATAGAGCCCGTTTGTGTTCCCTCCAAAGCTACATGTGCTACAGTTTTTACTTGCTCTTTGCCTTGGCAGTCTGTAGCATTGTTTTCCTCCTCCTTAGGAACACAGCCAAAATTTTAATTAAGGAAATCACTCTGTAGCCATTGTCGCTGTTCATTTGAGTTCTTTGTCCATACCGAAGTTTCCAGCTCCCCAAAAGAATTGAAGTCACTCCTTGCTACAGCTGGAGGAGGACAGGAGTTTTGGCTCAGGGCAGGCTCTTCCTCTAACTCCAGGCATCAAGCACCTCTGTGGGCAGCACATTCACTTCATAAGAGCTTCAAATCCACCTCTGGCTATGACAAATGCTGCTGAGGTTATTTTTCTATTGGAATCGTATACTTAAAAAAAAAAACCAGTTGCGAGAAATAAATATTACTTTGTGCTGGGCTTTACTGCTCACTGGGCTTTGAGCCTAGAAGGATTTAAAAGTCATCATGCTCCAAGGGAAAGTTGTAGCAAGAAAGAGGATGTGGAGGGTTGCTCCAGCCAGCTGCTGTGATTTGGGAAAAGGATTGTCCTGACCGATGGAAAGGAGGCTGGGGCTGAGACAGAGAGGCAGCCAGGGCTGACACAGCTACACCCACTGGGATTAGGACCAAATTAGAAACTGGGCTTGCAGGGGTTTATCATTTCCTTTATGTTGTGACATTAATAAATGCGAATCTTTATCTTCCAGTTGTTATCCTCCCTTGTATCTTTTGTTAGTGAGCATTGTCCCCAGTTCAGGCTGCACTGATAACTGGCTGGAGAGGGTGGAGACGTTCATGTGCACACGTTCATGTGTGTTCTTGTGCCTTGCAAACCTACCTGGGGGTGTGAGGAAAGGATGTGGGCACTGCTCAGTGTCTGTGTGCCAGCTCCTCCTGTCAGCCTGGAGTTGGGCTAGAGTCCTGGAGACAATGCCATGTTAATGCAGCACAGTTCAGTGCTTTTGGTATTTCACAGTGCAGCACAATAACTTCTTTTCTCGTTTTGTTTCTGAAGTGCATCAAATTCAGAACATATGCACCGTGTCAGGGCTGCTCTTGCCAGTCAGCCCAGAGAAAATGCTCAGATCAGGCCTGGTTGGTCACCCAGAGGGAACTGTTGAACTGAGAGATGGTGAGTTTAGATTAAATATTGGGGAGAAGTTCATTGCTGCGAGAATGGTGAGGAAGCTGTGGCTGCTCCATCCCTGGAAGTGTTCAAAGCCAGGCTGGACAGGGCTTGGAGCAATGTGGTCTGGGGGAAGGTGTCCCTCAGGGAGTTGAAACTGGATGAACAATAAAGTCCCTTCCAATCCAAGCCATTTTGTGCTTCTGTGGCTCCTGCACAAGTTGGCTTCACAGTGAAGGCCACGGTGGCCTGGTGCTCAGCTGGGGTTGGGCTCTCCATCCCACTCGATGTGCTTTCCATCCCAGATAGGTCCCATATGGAAGGGAGCTCTCTACTAGCCAAAATAAAGACACTCAGCAATCTGCCAGAGCTGATTAAAGCATGTAGTCTGTTACAGGCAGAAAGAAATACAATTTGGGGTAGAGGACACAAAATACATTTGCGAGGCATCTGAGCCTGATGCTGAGACATTCTTTCTCTCAATGTTGTTGTTGCCAATAGCTTCTCTTGTGCTCAGACCAAAACTATTTAGGGTGGAACATTTGCTCCCTACTTTCTAGCAAGCCCGGTCGCAGGACTGAAGAATGGATTCTTTTAGTGGCCACAGCTGGTTTGAATGATCCCCACACTGAACCCATTGACTCCAGGCGCTCCTCATGTGAATCACAAGGAAGCAGCGACTGGGATTTTGCTTTTTGTGCCTGACAGGGGCAGAAACAGCGGAGCAGTCACAAGTCGATTGCTTGAAGCCAGGCACATGCCAGGGATGTCCCCTGCACGCCCTGCCCCTCCTGCTGGCAGCAGGCAGCATTCCCCAGCTCACTCTGAAGTCAGGAGGCAGAGGGGGGTGAGATGTGCTGCTGTCTGGGTGTCTGTGCTGCATCCTCACCCACACCTCCTGCAGGGCCCCCGGAGAGGACAACGTGGCTGCTCTTGGTGCAGACCCATCCTCTTCATTCAGTGAGAGCTGCAAGAGGAGCTCTTCAAGGATTGTGACCCTTGCATTACACACAAATAAAAAAAAAGTCATGAAAACCTTCGTTGTCAGTTGGCAAGACCTCGAGCAAGGCACTGAGATGGGTCTGCACCTCTCTCAAGGTCTGCTTCTTCCCAGGAGCAACGAAAGCTTGTTTTGGTAAACTCAGGGAGTCATTTCCACACCCTGTGACAAATCTACGCCTCTTTTTATAGGGGATCTCTCTGTTGGTTTTTAAGCTGAAGGAAAGTCAGTTTAGATTAGATATTGGGAAGAAATTCCATCCTGTGAGGGTGGGGAGGCCCTGGTAGAGGGTGCCCAAGAAGCTGTGGCTGCCCCTGGATCCCTGGCAATGTCCAAGGCCAGGCTGGATGGGGCACTCTGGGCAGTGGAAGGTGTCCCTGTCCCTGGCAGGGGGTAGAATTGGGATGGGCTTTAAAGTCCCTTCCAACCCAAACCATTTTTAAATCCTGATTTTATGTTGAGAGCAACTTCTAGTAAATTTCTGCAGAAGAATCACCTTCCTTTTTCCTTCCAACGGATGAGGGCTTCAGGGAGACAAATCTTATCTGCTTGCAGAGAGAGGACAGCAGGTCAAGGAAGGCGACTTGTGTTGGGCTGAGAATCAGGGAGAGATTTGGGACAACTTGCTAAAAGTAATTCCTTCGAATAGAAAGGGGTTTGATGGTGATTAAAAAGCCACTACTGTATTCTGAAATATTCTTGGGAAAGTCAGTTGGCCATGTGCTCTGGGGTTTTTTTCACAATATTGGGTTTTTCTTGGTATTGCCAAAGGTATTAATTAGAGGACTCGGTTACACTGACTGCTGTACAATTATCTCTTGGGTGTTTGTGGAACGAACGATGAAAACTGTGTGGAACTGTAAAATGCTCATTCAGCTGGGTGCCTTGATGAGCACCATGTCTTACTTCCCCTCTTTGCCTCATGCCCTGAACCTGTTGATTACAGCCAGCAGGGTGGTTTTGTGTCAGTGGCAGCTCTTGGGGGGCACAAATGTAGGATTGTTGTTGCTGCAGGACCCTCTTTTTCAAGATCACGGGGAGTTTTCTCAACACGCTCATTTTGATCTGGTTTGTTTTCTAACCTGTCTGATCTAATCAAGTGCATTAACAGACAGGGGTGGGATGCATCAGCTTCTTTGCCTTCTGCTGCAAGGCAGGAAATTTTGTCAACTTTCTGAAGTTTCAGTGCAAGACCCCTTCCCCTCCCTCTCCCAATCTTATTCACAACAAAGAAAATAAACCTGATCAGTTCATCTTGCCATGCCTCACTTTGGTGGGTTCATGGCACAGTTTTACAGTTTTAAGCCTAAATAAATTAATTGAGACTCACCATACGGCGTGGAACTCCAGCTCTTGGGTTGAGAGGTGATGGGTTTTATTGAACCAATAAAATATAGAAAGTGGTTAGAGGAAAAGAGCTTACTGCAGTGATATTGTTCAGTGTGATTTACAGTTTTATAACTGTAGGCAAATGTGAAATATTTTTCACTATCTTGGGCATACTTTATTAGATAAACCTATATCCTGTGCTTACCTACATCAGCACTGTGATAGTGAAGAGACATAAAAATGAAGACATTTTCAGCCCATTAGAGCTAACGTGGTTTCAAGAGCAGTCAGTTTCTCTACAGTTTGGATTTTATTTGTCTCCCAGTGTGCTGAGGATGCCTGCAGGAAATGCCTCCCAGCAGCTGTGGGAGCTGCACTGTAGCAATCCTTGGCATGCACATGAAAATAAGACACCTTAAATATGAAGGTTGTTGGCCAAGACATCAGCTCGTGAAAAACAGAGAGAAAATACAGATCTGAGCAGGGATTCTTTGTTGAGCATCCTGAGCTGTCTCCTTTAGCTCTTGTTATATTGCTGTGGTTACCCCCATGAGAAAAGCCATGGGGGCAAGGACAGGGCTGCTTCAGGAGGTCCTTAAAGCCCCTGGCTGTGGCCAGAGGAGTGTGGTGGACTTTGAGGGCAGCCTGGAGCTGGGACGAGCTGGGGCTGCAGCACGACAGCCCCTTCCCAAGGCACTGGGAGGGCAGGAGACACCCCCTGGAGCTTGGGGGAGAGGTGGGTGTTGAACTGCCATAGCACAGGAAGAGCTCATCATTGTTGGAATTGGAAAATAAGGATGTGCCAGTGTGTTTTGTGGATTAATGAAGATGAAATGTGCTGCATAAATACATCAGGAGCGTGATCGTGCCGTTATCCCTTGGGCTACTCTGGCTCACAAGGAGAAAAGGTTGATTTGTATTTGCAGATGATTTGGCTTGCCCTGCCAATGCTCATTTTTTGTTTCAGTACAAAAAGCCGGGGAGTGTGTGTTTCTTTTGCTCAAAGATGGAGCAGATTAGCAAAGATTTTTCTGGATTACCGTCGTTTAAATAGCTCTGGTTCAAGATAAATGCCTCGACTACAATTACTTATTAGCGATACTATTTTAAACACTGATGATAAATTATGGAGGTTATAAGCCCTATTATTCAAGGATCTGTGCAATATTTGGACATTTTATGTGGTTTTTTCCATAAACCAGAAGGCACAGGCATGCAGCTGACCGAGCTCAGGGCTGGGGTGGGAGAGGGGGACACGAAGCAGCTTCAGGGGAAGGATTTACAAAATGATGAGAGTTTAACCTTGCTTTGACTCCAGCCCACCCTGGGCACAGAGGAAAACCCCACGTGGAAACCCTTGATGGGGTGAGCATCACTGCTGCTGACACATGGAAGGTCACAGGGGGAGGGGGCACTTTGGTGTCACAGTTGGTGACGGTTTTCAGTCAGCATTGCCCCATCCCCTGTTTCAATTTCAGATGTGAAATGTGTGGCTGGGGATTATCACTAATCCACAGAAGGTTTTGGGGTCAGGGATAAGGAAAAATGTTAGGTATGTTCTCACCCATTCCTAGTGCAGGCTGTGCATCCAGGCCCCAGGAACAGCCCGGCTGGACAGACCTGGAGGGGTTTGCTTTGGCCTCCAAAAGCTTTGAGAAGACTGAGAAGGTGAGCTGGGGTGGCCAGAAGCACCTCAGCTTCCTCCTGGGACCCTACTCAGAGCTTCTGTCCGCTGTACCAAGAGAAGTCACATCCCAAATGTCACTGGAGAATTTTTGGGAGAGTTTTAGCTGGTTCCAGCCCTGGTTGGGTCCACAGGCTCTGGTCCAGACCTGCAGTCCGTGTTTTGCAGCCAGGCAGGAATGCTGGTGGCCAGGAAAAGGCTGATAAAGAGGGAAAGTAGAGAATGGGAAAGTTAATCATTGAACTTCTTGTTATCTTTATTCAGCTTGGAAAACTGAAGCCAGACAAGGTTTGCAGGGGGAGATAATGTGTATGGTTAGGAAAAAACCCCACGTGCCTCTGGGACCACATGCTTTTCCTCAGATCTCCACAACTGCACATTGCATTAAAAATAAAATAAAGTTAACTTTCAAAAGGTTCAGCGAGTGGTTAAAAGAACTGAATTTAAAAGCAACTTACAAAAAAGAAAAAAAGAAGGAAAAAAAAAAACAACAACAAAACAAGCTCTCATTTGGTTTAATTTGATTTGAACATTTTCAACAAAGATTTAATAGCCCTGAATTAAAAAAGACACTTTTTTGTTCATAGGAACATGACATCTGTGTACTAAAGGGCTGCCCAGGGCCGTGGTGGAGTCCCCGTCCCCGGGGGGCTTTAGGAGCCATGTGGATGTGGCACTTGGGGATGTGGGTTAGTGGTGGCCTTGGCAATGCTGGGAACTGTTGGACTCCATGATATTCAAGCTCTTTTCCAACCTAAATGACTCCATTAAGTCAAAAATTCTGCATTTAGCCTCATTTTGTGCAAAATCTCCATAGCTATGGTCACATTTCTTCCTGAAATCCCCACAAGGCCCTTTGCACCCTCAGGGTGCACACAGGAGTTATTGGTGAGCAGCCAGGGAGGCTCCACAGAGCTGCAAAGTCAGAAGGGTTAAGAAGGGTGAGTTTAATGTACAGAGTTCCCTGCTCTGATTACAACTTTTTTGTCCTCAGTCTAAAAAAAAAATGGTGAAATGATAATGTTCTGAGATGTGGGAGTTTGTAAATAATCAGTGTGTTGTTATTAATCAAGGCAATTTCTCTGTTCCAGGAGATAAGACATTATTGTTATAACCTTTGCAGTGAGAGGTTTTGCGTGCTCACCCTGACCTCATGAAATCTCCAGCCCACAATTCAGTTTTGTGTTGTTTCCTTTTTTTTTCATTTTTTGAGTGGGTTTTTTCTCTCTTTTTTATTTTTTATTTTTTTTATTTTTTGATAGCCTTCTACATCATGCAGCACACCAATTTAAAATTCCCTCAATCCAGCTTAGTCTCAGCTGTATTAATGCATGGCTCGAGGGCACAGATAGCTAAAAAGGGCTGCATTGTGTGGCATCTCTAAAATCTTTTTTCTGACAAGCTGGATAAAGAGATTGAGGTTTCTCAGGGTGGGTTTTGGGTTGTTTTTTTTTTATTATTATTTCCCCAGCTGAGCGAGCAGCCTTGCAGGTGGCTCAGAGAGAAGATGTCAGGCCAGGAGATGCTGCTGGAGCCCGTGTCACCCCATTCCTGCTAAACTTCCCAGCACAAAATGCTCCTCTGGGAATGTGGCTGCAAGCACAATGTGGGACCCTTCGTCATTTTCCTGATGTATCTCACGAGACAGCTTTACAGCAGTATTGAAAATAATCAAATATATTAGTTAGGGAACATGGGTTGGAGCAGGAGTGATTTTCTCTTCAATAATTTTTTCAAGGATATCACACGCAGAGCTCTGTCTTCTTAATGCAGTCATGCTTGGGAAATCCTGCCTGAGGTGCAACCAGCTTTTTTCAATATTAATTAAACCAGAAAATATTGGAGTTCATGGAATCATTGAATGGTTTGGGTTGGAAGGGACCTTTTAGGGTTGTTTAGTCCAATCCTCTGCCATGAGCAGGGACACCTTCAGCCAGGCCAGGTGGCTCTGAGCCCCACAGGGTGATCATCCTGCCTCCTAAACTGTTCCTTGCAGGATCCAAAGGAGAGCAGCTGGGCTTTGGTGCTTTGTTTGCTCTGCTTTTATGGTTCTGAGCTGCTTTAAGTGTCAACAGCAATGTAAAGTGTGCCCTGTTTGTTTGTTTTTTAAAGTCCAACCATGATAAAATCCTATGATAGACCTGTAAAGCTTTTGTTGTAAAAGTAAATCAACTTTAATAGCCAGTAGGTTGTAGTTAAGTGCTTTTGAATGTTGGTATTTAGGGTTTTTTTTTTTCCTCACTTAGTTATAACCCGGTGCCACAGGGACATGAGGGTGTTTATCTCAGGGAAATGAGTGGGATTTGCAGGCATTCAGCACCTCCCAGGACCTTGCAGGGTTATTCCCCTGCTCACACACACTTCACCATCCTTCCTGCACTTGGAGGAATTGGGCTCAAATTCCTCGAGGAGCGACGGGAGAGCACAGAGGAGCTGCGGGGACGGGCCGGGATGGGGAAAGAAACGGGAAAAAAAATGAAGCAAGAAACCAGGACACGAAAAAGCAGGAGCAGAGTGAACATGGCAACATCCAGGCTGTGCTGAGGGCTCCCTCTCCGGATCTTTGCCGTGGAAGAGGGGTGGGGATGGGAGAGAGGAGAAAGGTCCGGCGGCCTCGGCTGCGGTGTTCCCGCTGTGGGCTGAGCCAGCTGGGCTGCAGGAGGGTGACCTGGCAGTGGGGTCACTGAACAGACGGTTCCAGCTGGGCCTGTGCTCTTGGCCAGCGCCCAGCAGCTATTTTAGGAGGTCTTAGAAGGGACGAGGCCTTGGCAGGACCTGTGGGTTTGCAGTGAGCTCTCGGTTCTCCCTGCAGGGGCCAGCGGGCATCGCGCAGGCTGTGGAGGAGCCCCTGGCAGCACACCCAGAGTGGCTCACAGGGCTCAGGGACAGCCGAGGGACAGCCCCTGTGCTCCTGGTGTGTCCCACGGGGCTCAGGGACAGCCCCTGTGCTCCTGGTGTGCCCCACAGGGCTCAGGGACAGCCCCTGTGCTCCTGGTGTGCCCCACGGGGCTCAGGGACAGCCCTTGTGCTCCTGGTGTGCCCCACAGGGCTCAGGGACAGCCCTTGTGTTCCTGGTGTGCCCCACAGGGCTCACAGCCCATCACAGTGTCCTGGCTGCCTGGCACAGCACTCACTGCTCGTGGCCTTTTAGCCCTTTGGATGAAGGTGCTGCAGGTGTCCAGGTGGATTTGGAGGATTGGAGTCATCCCTTGCCCCGGGCCAGGGCTTTGGCTGCTCCCTGGCCCGTCTGCAGGAGGAGCTGAGGGAGCTGCCAGTTGTTTTTGGCACTCTGTGCTTGGCCAGAAATTGCTCTGGGGAGGCTCCTGAAGTCAAGGTGGGCTCTCACTGAAGGCTCCCACATTGCCCATATGGAAAAAGTGTGAGGTAAAAGTGTGAGGATCCACCCTGGGCTGGATCCTTGGGGGTTTGTTGTCCCTTCTGGCTGGAAATGAGTGACTTGAGATGACAACAGCTACAGGTGGATGTGGAAATGAGGATTTACCTTCCAAAAGGCTCTCCAGGCTCCCACCCCAGCAAGGCAGTCCTGTCTCTCCAGAGACAAAAACTCCTCCAGTGCTGTCTCCAGCCTCTTCTGGGATCTGAACCTCCAGCAGACCTCAGGAATGCCAGCAGCAAAGCAGAGATGCTCAGAGGAAGCCCTGTTGCTTAAAAGACCCAGAGCACTTTCTGTCCAGCACAGGGGGAAGGACTAATGTCAGTGGTTAACAGCATCATTTAATTCCTACAACCAGCTCCCAACACGGCCTTTTCTTTGTTTTCCACTCAGAATCTCTCATTATCAACGTGCAAATACAAGTTCCAAAGGTGCTGGTGGCACATGGACAGCTGGTGGGATTGAATCCTTTCCCCTTCCCAAAACTGGATCCAAGTGCTTGCTTTAATACTTTACCTTTTTTTTTTTTTTAATTTGAAGGAATTTCCAGTCTAAACCTGACCGTCAGTGGTCTGTCTGTGTGCTAAAGCCAAGTTTGCACCCTCAGTGCTGGTGTGTTGTGGACAGCCCCACTGCTGGTCTGCTGGGGGTCTCAGGCAGCAGAATTCCAGGCTGTGCCCACGCCAGGGCTGTCACAGGCTCATCTTTAGCCTTGATTTCGATCTCTCATATTCCAAAACGTCTTTACAGCCTCGGAATCCCTCGGGGCAATTTGAAGTTTGAGCAGCCTCCTGCCCAGATGGCTGATATCAGCAGCTTTCCCCTGGCAGCAGCCTCCTTCTCCTTGGGTTTATTTATTTTATCTTTTCAATCAAAAAAAAAAAAAAAAAAAAACCCACCAAAAAAACCTAAAAAAACCAACCAAAAACCAAAACAATGAAAGCTGTCCATTCCCTGGCGCAGCTCATTTGTTTTTTTACTGCCGTAATTGGTTTCCATTTGGATGGAAGGGAAAAAGATAAAGGGATAAAGAGGACAGGGAGGGACCCAAAGAGGACAGGGAGGGACCCAAAGGAGAGCTGGCATGGGATGTTGTCCCTGGTGCATGATGCTGCATGGCTGGAATGTGTGGCTCAGAGGTGAGCGTCCCACCCATGAAAAATAAAGGATATATCCTGCAGCTGAAGTGCAGCACAGGAGAGAGTGCTGGGTAATATCAGGAAAGATGCCCACTGAGCACCAGGAGTACAATTTGTTTCCAGCACTGGGCTTAGTAATGGAGCATACTCAAGGAGAATTTATTGGGTTTTTTTTCACTACCTTCTCCGTGTTTGTTTTTCTAATACAAGCTGCAAAGCTCAGCCCTGGGCAGTGGGACAGTTTGAGGGTCTCTATGGTGTCTGAATCATAACCAGCAAACAAACCCCAACTGGGTTTTTCTCCTTTCTCCCATCTCTCTCTTACCCAAAAAAAAGAAAAGAAAAAAAAAAAAAAAGAAAAGAAAAAAACCAAACACAACAGAAAAAACCCCAACAAAACCAAACAAAGAAAAAGAATACAGGAGTCTGAGCTGCTCTGAGCAAGCAGTTTCTCTCCCAGGTGCTTCTTTTAGCTTTCTTGGTAGCATCCCTCCCTCACCGCCCCATATGGCCTCTCCCATCTGCTCTGCCTCTCCCGTGCCCTGGCAGCTCCCACTGCCTCCCTGGGTTTGCCATCCCATCCATCCATGCCCTGCTCTGCACTCCCCCTCCTCAGGGGCTCTGCATGGCCCCTGGGCCAGCCCTTCCCTCGGGCACCCCTGTCTCCCATCACCTCGTGTGACCATTTGGAGTTTCATGCCAGACCTTGTTTAGCTCCTCCTGAACTCACTCCTTGGTGTTTGGTGTTCACAGACACGGATTTACCGACGTGACAAAGCAGGAATAACCCAAACACCCCCATTTTGATACACAGCAGAGGCCATGCATTGCTCTCCTGTCACTCTTTGATGGCATTAACACCAGCTCGTGTCCTGCAGCTGTACGTGCAGGGCTCCTGGCTGACATGCACTTCAGCCCAGAGGGAATTTCAGAGTTTTGCAAAGCTTGTGTTTGGCTTTCCTGCCCCAGGGCTGCATGCCCAGGGCATCAGCAGGGTATCCCAGTGCTTTAATGGGGGGACACCAAAGGAGGTGTTTCTGGTGTGTGTTCCTGCAGCAATTCAAATAAGAATAAGAAAATAACCACGTGTATTTCTGTTTTAACTGAGCATTTCTCTGTGGCTGCCGTGTCTGTAGTTCAGCTGGGGACCATAGCCACGGTGCTTGGATCAGCTAATAAGGACATTGTTTTATATGGCAACTTGCTATGATTTTTTAAAAATATTTTCTTCAAGGAAGCCCTGAAAAGTTACCTGCGAAGGGAACTGGCCAAAATCTAGCTCTGGTGTGCTGACTGCAGGAAACGTGCTGGAGAGGTCAGGGCTTTGCCAAACAGCCTCTTCCTTCAGCAGGTACAAATTTTTCCCTTTCCAGCAGGGCAGGATTAATTAATTAATTAATGGGCCTTGATGCCTCTTTGCCCATCTCTCTGGAGCTCAGGAGTTTCTCTGAAACACGATTTCCCTCACCAGCGGGGACTGCCATGAACCTGAGGGTTTTTCCAGTGCGCTGGAAGTTGTATTTGTAGTTAGAAAAGAGTAAGAGCATTTGTAGTTAGAAAAAAACAGTAAATATCTGTTTGGGTTTTTTCCCCTTCTTTCTAAGAGATAAAACTTGTGCCCTATTTCATTTCTGCATATGCATTAATTATGAGAAGCATTTTTTAACAGGGAGAGTTGAGTGAAAGAAAGAGCGTCACTGGTGAGCACACCAGTGGAGGAAGTTGGTCCTCTGGGTCCTGCAGCCTCACAGTGCTTTCCCAAAACATCCCCATCCTCACTGAATCACTCAGTGGCACTTTTGTCACTCACCCTTCTCCTTGCAGGGAGTGGGGACCCTGGAAAGGCACACTGGGAGCTTGGCTCTCCAGCTTGTAATGCAGAGTGATGGCTGGGACAGCAGATCTGTGGGGAATTTCAAGTGTTTAAGCAATGGTTTATGTTCAAGAGAAAGATGTGCCTGAATCGTCCTGTAGTCAGAGACTGGATTTTAGAGAGACTGACAGGTCTTCTGATGCCAGTGTTACAAATCAGCACCAACTCCAGGTAATAAACCTTTGTTCTCCTTATTCCTGCCCCATCCTCCAATTCCAGGACTGCCCTGGGCATCCCAAAGCTCCCTGCAGGGTGAGCAGGACCCTGCCTGCAGCGGGCTGTGTGTGCCTCGGGATGATGCTGCTGGAACCAGCAGGATGGTGATAAAATGGGGACAGAATAACCCTGTGGAGAGGCGGTGCTGATGGTGCTGAACAGGACTGAGGTGCAGATTTTTTTCTCATTTCTTGGATGGGGATTGTCTGTAGCTGTTGGTGCTGCTGGCAGTGATAATGGCAGCTGGAAAGAGGGAAAAACAACTGCTCCAACAACTGCTCCAAGCCATGCTCTGGGGATGGGGCACTTCACAGGGACAGCCTGCCCTCACTCTCCACATACACAGCACAGTGTCCTACAGACTCCTGACAGAGTGTGGCATTGGGATGACAATTATAGTCATAAAATATCCTGAGTTGGAAGGGACCCACAGGGATTCCTGAGTCCAACCCTTCTCCCTGCACAGACACTACAACAATCCCATCCTGTGCATCCCTGGGAGCTTTGTCCCCAAACTCCTGGAGCTGTGGCAGCCTCGGGGCCGTGCCCATTCCCTGGGGAGCCTGGGCAGTGCCAGCACCCTCTGGGGAAGAACCTTTCCCTGATACCCAACCTAAACCTCCCCTGACAACACTCCAGCCATTCCCTCAAACAGTGACGTGGGACTCTTTTACCTATTTGGGACAAACTGGGCAGGACCAGGAGACGGACGTGCCCAAGAAGATGTGAATCCTGCCAGCAATCAAATGTCATTTCTGACGCTGAACATCAGTTTATTCACACATCAAGAAAGAATTTGGCCCTTGGTTTCTGGGTGCAGCTGAGATCAGCAGAGCCTTGCTTTCCCCAGTGCTTTGTGTTTGTTTTCGAGGTGCTGCTGCTCAAGGCTATCAGCCTTTTTCTGGAGCCACGCTCTGCATGGAAAGAAAGGCATGTTTCATTTTTAAGTTGGGAAAAAAAAAAAAAGCCACGCACACAAAAAAAACCCAAACAAACATAAAACGCAGCGTGGCACAGATTAAATCCATTTGAGACAACTCGAAAAAAAAAACAAAAAAAACCCGTCGTATGTGCAAGTCAATAGGAGGAGGGGAGTGGAAGGGGGAAAAGCAACTGTGACATATACAAACCCTTTAGTGTGCATAGCATAAGATTTTTTGGCTGGCACTCACATGATTTTATTCAAGGGCTGGGAAAGAACTACGATTAGTTAAAAGCTTCGGCAAAGTCTGGAGGGAGTGCTCTGAAGAGTTGGGAGCCGCGCAGAGGTGACTGTAACTCCTCTCGCAATTTCAGACCATTCTTCTGGGGCTCAGGACAAAAGCCTTTTCTTTTTCCCTCCGTGTTCAAAGGGACATTTGTCTTGAGATGTTGCAGCTGTGGGCCGCGGGATCGCTTGTTTGAAGATACCCCCTCGTAGACGAAAGGAGAGGCAACGCACTGAAAAGTGGTAGTATTTTATCGTGTGTGGGTTCCCCCCCTTCCTCCTCCCTCCCTACTCCTCCACTGCCATGTGTGGTTTTTAATAAGAAGAAGAATGTGGAGGCAACATTTTCCAGGCAAGGGGAAATTTCCTGTTTCTTTTCTGTTTGTTTAATAAAGTGTGTAGTTGACTGTAAAACTGTAGCTACTTGGTTGTGAGCGGGTAATTCAGGCGAGTGTCAGGATCGCTTCTCGATGCACTTTTATATACTGCAGGGCAACATGCTTAAAGCCTTTTTTTTTCTTTTTCCCTTTTTTTTTTTTTCTTTCCCTATTTTAATGCTGCGTGGCGCAGGCAACTGAGATTAATAAGAATTAGGCAAATGGCTTCTGCTTTTGTTTCGGTGAGATAGTACCAGCCGTCTTGCGGTCACACAAAGGCTGCCATTTAGCAGGGAGCACTCCCTAATTCTCTTGGCAGGGGTGCCATTGGGATCGGATACAAGTGGGTGGCAAAGGGGAGGAGCGGCAGGAAAGGACAAGCAGGCTTTGTGTATTAAAAATGAAACAAAAGCACTTTATACGCGGGGCTGCGTGCAACAAGCGGCGCTGCCTGTGAGCCGGGGTGGAGTTGGGAGTTCTCTATGCCTGCAAAACCTTGCTTTTTTGCCTCTTCTTTTTTCTTTTTCTTTTTTTCTTCTTTTTTTTCCTGTAAACCCTTTCTCCTCTCCCTCTTCCTTAGCAAGCTCTCCCCCCACACTGCTGGCCAGGCTCCGCAGGCGGCTGAGAACGCCTAAAAAAAAAGAAATGTATTGAACAATACTTGCCCCAACTTTGCAGAAACAGCTGGGGGGGGGGGGGGGGGGTGGTTCTCAGCAAAAATCAGCTTCAGATGGCGTGGGAGGCACCGAATTTGGGAGGCAGAGCTGATCCCAGCCCGGCCCCGAGGAGAGCTGGTGCCCATCTCCACAGGGGTGGTGATGCTCGTGGTTTACACGGCGTTGTACCCTGCGCTGGGCACGGCGAAAGGGTTAAACGGCTGCGATGTTTTATCGCGATTTCGGGGGGAGTGGCTGCTGAATTACTTGGCGATCCGTGGCATAGCTCGTTGTTAACGAAGCAGTCGCCTGCAGAACAAACGTGCCGTGGGAGCCGGGGTGGCTTGGTTTTTGTCAGCCCGAGTGTGTTGGTCGGGATGTGTTTGTGCAGAGGTGGGAGCAGGACGGTGAGGAACGGAAAAGGCAACGGGAGAGGCGGGCGAGGGAAACAGAGCGCGGTTGGAGCTGCAAACCCGCCAATGGTTTTTATTAAAACGTAATTTCCATACATTATGCACTTCATCCTGTATTGATTTGCTTCAGAACTTTCCTTGTCGAGCTGAAATGAATTCCTTCCTTGAAGCAGGAGAAACGAGAGCAGTTCCTGTGAGTACCTCACGGGTTCCAGCAGCCACATTCATCCTCAGTGACTGCACTTGAGTGTGTGGGCAAGGGTGACGTGCCTAAGAAGCCTGTGTCATCCTGCACAATTACATCCCTAATCCCAAGCAAAGACACAGATGCTGTTTTGGAAAAAAAAAGGAAAAAGAAGAAGGGGAAAAAAAAAAAAAGCTGTGTTTCGTTTGACTTTCAAAGAAGCTTATGTAAGGGCAGCATAATAAACCCGTTATTTTGGGGCTTGGATTAAATGTCAAAGTTTCAGATAACCTGTGGTTTCGTCTTCCACCTGCCACGCTCACAGGAAGCCACTTCCAACCTCTGTGTGCCCCCTGCTCTGCCCTGAGGATGGTCCTGGTCCCTGGTGGGCACTGGGCTCCGAGCTTGGGGACAGGGATGGTGGCCCTTGGGACTGGCACCACCACGGCCACCTTGGCCCTGCATCACATTCCTTCTTATTTGCAGCTGTGGTGTGAGACTGGCAGGTGATGCTCTAAGCCTTGGAGATCATACACATTAGTAAGCATTTAAGTCAGTGTTATAATTCACTTGCTTGTTAACCTGAGAAAATAATCTAGCCGGGGCACAGTGCTGCCCAGAGGGATTGTGTAAGCGCTCGGAGATTCTGGCATGTTTTTATTCTTGCTTATCTGCTTATCACAAGCTTCTTTCCTTTATCCAGATCGTCTCGGCGCTCTGCCCTGCCTACTGACACACTTGCACTCCCATCTGGATGAAATGCATGCAAACATAATGGATTACTTCCAGTAATGGAGACCTCAGCAGGGAAGGGGGAGGGAGGGACCAGTTCCAAAAGCGCCCACCTGTAATGCTGAAAACCTTCAGTCGGGTCTGCTGGCTTGGCTGGCTCTTCATTTCTTTAGGCAGACTCAGTAGGAAAGGAATGGAAAGCCACTGAACCCACTCCATTACACCTGCCTGTTTCCATGGAGTTATTTTTTCCCCATGTGGAGTGAGTGTAGCTGTGTGAGTGTGGCAGCAGTGCAGGGTCCCTCCCCAGGACCGTGCTCTTGGTGGTCTGGGGTTCGTTGCGGAGGCCAGTAATGCCCATGTCTGTAACATCCACATCAGCTGGGGGAGATTCCCCCACAAAATACCCCAAAACAGCCCCATGGAGTTCCCTCAGCCAAGCCCTGGGCTTGTCCCCCTAACTGGCACAAGCACTGCATTTAAAAGCCAGACAGATGTTGGCTGGTAGCCCTGGCAGGTTCTTTGCACAGGTGGGGTTTGGTAAGAGAGGCTTTGCTGGGGCTGCTTGTGTGAGTTTTGGGAGACTCAAACCCAAACCCTCCCTCTCCAGCCATCTCATGGTGCAGCAGCAGAAATAAAGCACAACATTATACCCAGACCACCTGGTCCCCTCACCTGTGCCCTGCCCAGAAATTGCCTGGGCAGCTGAGAAAGACACCTGAAATATTTCATAGGGTCCTAATATAATAAACACCTTTACTGAAAGGGAGGTGTAGAAATTTCTAAGTGACTTGTCCCAAAATGAACCAGTTAATCCCCAGCAGAGCAATAAACAGGATACAAAATTCAGCCTTCTGTGGCCCTTGGTGATGAGCAGTTCCTTCCTCATCTCAGAGAGAATGTTGGGTTTACAAAACTGAGCTTTGCTGTTCCCACGAAACCTTTGGTAGCTGGTAATACATCAGAGTATAACCTTCTGTGCTAAAGAGATCCTCAGTGTCCTGCTCTTCCCTTGATTTTCCAGTAATCCTGTTTTTTCAGTGATTCTGTTTGGACTTGTTTTTCTGAGGTGGTCAGAAAGATAAAGCCATTCCCTAAAAAAACCAGGGGCAAAACAGCAGCTGTGTTCCCGGAGAGCACCGCAGTCCCTGGGCCAGGGTTCAGCCCGTGCCACCGTTACCTGTGCCCCTGCAGTGCGGGACGTCCCCGGCGCTGCCGCCCTCAGGTGACCGGAGCCGTGTCACAGGCTGCGCTCGCTGTCCCCGCAGGTATCCGCCCGCAGATCATGAACGGCCCCATGCACCCCCGGCCCCTGGTGGCCCTGCTGGACGGCAGGGACTGCACCGTGGAGATGCCCATCCTGAAGGACCTGGCCACGGTGGCCTTCTGTGACGCACAATCAACTCAGGAGATCCACGAGAAGGTACCGGGAGGGGCGGGGAGGGCTGGGGCCACCGGGGTCTGGCCTGGCTCTGCCACGTCTTTAAAGCACCTTCCAGGGCCTGAAGGGGCTCCAGGAGGGCTGGAGAGGGGATTTGGGCAAGGTGTGGAGTGGCAGGACACAGAGAATGGCTTCCATTGCCAGAGGGCAGGGTTAGATGGGATAGTGGGAAGAAATTCCTCCCTGGGAAGGTGGGCAGGCCCTGGCACAGGGTGCCCAGAGAAGCTGTGGCTGCCCCTGGATCCCTGGAAGTGTCCAAGGCCAGGTTGGACAGGGTTTGGAGCAGCCTGGGATAGTGGAAGGTGTCCCTGCCCATGGCAGGGGTTTGGAAGAATGAGCTCCCTTCCAACCCAAACCCGTCTATGACTGTTTGATTTTTTTGAGCAGAAAAAGTGTACAAAGCTGCACTTTGAGTCAATCAGCAGATAACATCAACAGAAGCCACTGCAGATTAAAATTCATTCAGGGTGTTTTAGAAGCCAGATGTTATTTTGGAAAAAAAAAAAAAAAAAAAAAAGACACTTTATCTCTTTGCATCAGGTTTTTCACATCAATGTTATTAACGTTTCTCATGTTTTTTGAAGTCCGTGGTGCTCTGGCTGTGGCTTTGCTGACACCATCCCAGCTGCAGCTGCTGGGTCTTCATAGGTGCTTGGTGCACCTCCAGCAGCTCCTCCCTCCCCAGGGGGAGTGGAGGAGGTTTGGGAATCATTCAGGCAGATCCATGCAGCGTGGATGAGTGTTTCTACTTGGAAGCTCAAACTACATGTAAATACTTTCCTTGAAAGTATTATTTTAGAAACCTCAAATGAGGTTTGAAGTGATCAGAAATCACTTCCAAGATCTGGGAAAGAGGAATACAAATAGCATCAGTGCTGGTCTTTGCAGATAGTAAATTTGGGAGAAGGAGAATGGGAGTTTTTTGTGAGACATTTGTAGATGAGTCAGGCTTGATGAGTTTGGATGGGCCTTTGGAGCACTGAGGTAGCTTGTGGTGAGAACCAGGGAAGGTCTGGATTTTCACTGAAGGGGACAAAGCCCAGCCCTGTGTGACTGTGCAGCCTCTGCAGAGCTTCTCAGGTCCCCTTGAGAAGAGCCAGGAGAGGCAGATGTGGGCGGTGTGGCCAAGGTTTGGACATACCCAGGGAGGTCGAGGCATTAGGAGTGTCACACAGCCCTGTTCAAACCCAACAGACACTGCTGCAACACCTGATTCCTTTCTAAAAGCAGAATTACCGCTGCTTGGAAGCAGAGGGACTTGCAGATAACCACCTGGAAAAGGGTGAGAGACAAATGTGGTTTTCATCTGCCTGGTCTGCTCCGATGCAACATCATAATTATCAGATATTCACCAGATCCTTTCTCAAAGGGTTTGGTGGTCACACCCCTGTAGGGTTTGGTGCCACGTGGCTCAGACAGCAGCTCAGCAGTGAAAATGTCCAACTCACTGTGTCACATTCCTGATTCCTGAGCTGCAGGTGTCCCCCAAGGTGTGCCGGTGGCTCCTGACTCCTGTGTTGTGTTGCAGGTGTTGAACGAAGCCGTGGGGGCCATGATGTACCACACCAACACCCTGACCTGGCTGCTGTGTTTGTTGCAGGTGTTGAACGAAGCCGTGGGGGCCATGATGTACCACACCATCACCCTGACCCGGGAGGACTTGGAGAAGTTCAAGGCCCTGCGGGTCATCGTCCGAATAGGCAGCGGCTACGACAACATCGACATCAAAGCCGCCGGGGAGCTCGGTAGGTCCCAGCTCTGCACCCTGATCCTTCCCCTTCCAGTCCTTCAAAACCAGCACAAGTTGCTGCTGCTTCCATGGGACCGTGCTGGCACAGCAGAGTTCCAGGCAGGACCTCCATTCAGCCCCTAAAATTACATTTTACACGTGCAGTTGACATTTTTTGCACACAGAGAATATTATGCCAAGAAAACTTGACTACAGAGTGGACAAAACTGTGCAGTTTTAGAAAGCAGCTTTTGGGCTCGTATTGTGTTAAAACTGTCCAGCCTGAATGCCTCATTCCTGTGCTGTTCCAAGCTCCTCATACCGCTGGATATTTGTATGGCTGTTCTATTTCTGGCACAGGAGAGTTGATACAGCTTTAGAAAAATTGGAGGAAGGGTGTTTTATTATATTTTGTTAAGCAAGATCGGTCTCTTGATCTGAGCTGGTTCTCTGAGTCATGCCTGCTCCTCTGGGGAGGCGCTGTGTTGGATGGTGGAGCAGGGATTGTGTGTTGGGTTGTTGCCACCTCCTTTGCCATCTCATCAAAGGTGCCTCAGGAACCTGAAAAAGGCTTTTAGGGTGGATTGTGGAAAACAGGGAGAGTCATGTTGTCAGACATTCTGGGGCCACCCAGTTTCCAAACTGGTTTGGGTGGTCACAGACTTCTGGCTACACATGCCCAGCTGCAAGAGCTTAATTGTATCCCTGGTTTTAGCAGCTGAGTTACAACAGGCTTTACTCGTCTGATCCCAAGATTCAGTGTGTGGAGCAGCCCTGCAGTGGTGTTTGGGATATGTTGTATTAAAGGTTATCTCTGGGGAAGTGAAGAGTAACAGCCATTCCACCTGAGCCATTTTACAGAGATAATTGCGATAAGAGAGTCTCAGATAGTCATTCCTAAAAAAAGCAATTCTCAGTGTAGCGAATTGTTTTCCTTTTTCAAGAGGAGAGCAGTGTCTCCTCAGTGTAATGGTTTCTTCATGTTTTTAACTCTTATTGTTATTATCCATTATAACAATGTTCTGAGGCTTTGAACATCAGGAAAGGAAAGATATAACGAATAAAGTAATGGGATATTGCAGCATAATCCTTCTTTTTTTACTTGGCAAATTGGGTGGCCAAATGATGTGGTTTCGAGTAGAAAATGTAATGACTCCCCACAAATGTAGCGTAAAGTTTAATTGGAATTGCTTTCCATAAGGTAGTTTTTAAACCCTGCAGTCAATCAGTGACCGGTGCCTCAACAGCGGTGCCAGGGCCACCCACTGGCTGGGCTGGGCACAGTCTGGGCCCATTAACAGGCACCCCCGGGATGGCAGGATGGGGTTGAACCATCACCCGTGGCCGTTTAAGGGGCACGGAGTAAATAACCAGTGTAAGGAGCTCATGGGAAGGGCAGCGGGGAGTCCCCCCATTCCATAAAGGGGCCCCTCGGGCAGGGGCCAGGGGCTGGCAGTGGGCAGGGCTGTGATGTGTGCGTGGCCTCCACAGGCATCGCCGTCTGCAACATCCCCTCGGCGGCCGTGGAGGAGACGGCCGACTCCACCGTGTGCCACGTGCTCAACCTGTACCGGCGGAACACGTGGCTGTACCAGGCGCTGCGCGAGGGCACGCGCGTCCAGAGCGTGGAGCAGATCCGCGAGGTGGCCTCGGGGGCCGCGCGCATCCGCGGGGAGACGCTCGGCCTCATCGGCTTCGGTGCGTGGGGAGAGGGAGGGCGGCTCCTCCGCGCGGCTCGGCGCCTCTGCACGGCCCGGGGGGGGACCCAAAACGGGCGTTTCCACGGGCACAACCACCACTGTGCATCGGGGGGAAATAGGGGGAACGTCTCACGTGGGTTTTTGGGGAAGGAGCTGTGTTTGAGCTGTGGTTGAGCATATTTAAGAGCGCTGGTGAAACACAGTGGTGGTTTAGAGGGACCACACCTCTAGAGGTGGTTAGACAGGTGGTGCTGCTGTCCTCGCCCAAAAAAACCCCATCCCTGAGCCACAGTTAAACCAGCCCAGCCCTTCCTGAGCCACTCTGGCCTGCACAGTGGCTGGGCTGTGTAAAGCAGAGCTCAAGTTCAACCACAGCTGTAGATTTCAGCGCTAGAGGTGGATCAGCTGATTAATGGCAAAAGCTCACACCAGCATATTTAAATGGGGAAACAGAGGCAAGGCAAGGGAATGCGTGGGGAGCCCAGCAGGCCCCAGGGGACAGTCCTCAGGTCGTGCTGGGAGCCCAGCCTCACGGACACAGGGAAGCTGGGCTCAGTTAACTCGGCCTGTCCCTTCCCTTCGGCACAGGTCGCACTGCGCAGGCGGTCGCGGTCCGAGCCAAGGCCTTTGGCTTCAACGTGATCTTCTATGACCCGTACCTGCAGGACGGCATCGAGCGCTCCCTGGGCGTCCAGCGGGTCTACACCCTGCAGGACCTGCTCTACCAGAGCGACTGCGTCTCCCTGCACTGCAACCTCAACGAACACAACCACCACCTGATCAACGACTTCACGATTAAGCAGGTAATTCATCCACCTCACGTGCACGGCTGAGGAGAGCTTTGGTGGGCAGGGCCTGAGTGCAGGAGCTGGCCATGGATCCCTCAGCTTCCCCAGTGGGTTACACCCAGGTGTGTCCCCACAGTGTTTAGGGGAGCAACGTCCTGCCAGGTAACTGATCCCCATCCCTGTGTGCAGAGGTGACAGCAGCAGTGGGTTTTGTTTGCCAACACCAACCAGAGATGGAGATCCCATGGAAAACCCGTGTGCAGCGGGATGGGGGTTGCTCTGGGGCTGGAGCACAGACAGCGGGATGCTGTCCCAGCTGGAGGCACACCCCAGGGTGGGGGGTGAGGATGGGGTGGGGTCAGTGCACCCAGCTGACGGTCACCCCTGTCTGTGCCGGCGGCAGATGAGGCAGGGAGCGTTCCTGGTGAACACGGCCCGCGGGGGGCTGGTGGACGAGAAGGCCTTGACCCAGGCGCTGAAGGAGGGCCGGATACGAGGGGCCGCGCTCGACGTGCACGAGTCAGAACCCTTCAGGTAAAGCTGCGCCTCTCGGGGCTGGCCCTGCCCTCGGTGTCACCATCTGTCATGGCACAGCACTCACTGATTGTCACTGCCCCTTGTCACATGGCCCAGCACTGGGGGACAGCCCTGCTGTTGGCACCTTGCAGCAGCCATGGGTTGTAGTGCAGCACTGGGGTGGTGTGTGCTCAAAGGGACGCTGGGAGCTTAGAACAAGAACCCAGCCTGTGTTCAGAGAAAAACCCGGAACATTCCCTAGCCCATGAGCAGAAATTCACTGCATTCAGTGCTGGGATTTTTGCCTGCAGCCTGGGAAGGGCTGGGTTGTAACTGGGAGAGCAGCTTCGCTCACCACAGAAATATTTAAAAAACAAAAAGTTTGCTCCTTCACAAGGGGAGCCCCAGTGTCCGCCCCTCCCATCCTGGCCTGTCCCTTTATCCCCACAATGCTGCAGACACCCCCAAACATTATTCCCATGGGAGTATTAAGCTAAACCACCCCACCGGTTGGTGTTTCAGCTCTTTTTTGGTGCATTTTCAGAAGCCTGAATTTTCTGAGCCCTGCACAGAGCTGTGCTTCCTCCCCAGCACTTCTGTGGCCATTTTGGGCTGGCAGGACCGTTATGCCAGGGAATCATGGAATGATTTGGGCTGGAAGGCACCCTAAAGGTCGTCTAGTTCCAGTTCTTTGCCATGGGCAGGGACACCTTCCACTAGAGCAGGTTCATCCAAGCCCCATCCAGCCTGGCCTTGGAAGGTGTTGTATATGCAGACAGGCCACAGGCCTTTTCCTGTTCATTCTTTATTCTTTGTTTGAACATTGATTAATCCCTTTGTTTGTTTTCCCCTGCTCCCAGTTTTGCTCAAGGCCCTTTGAAAGATGCTCCCAACCTGATCTGCACCCCACACACAGCCTGGTACAGCGAGCAGGCGTCCCTAGAGATGAGAGAAGCTGCTGCCACCGAAATCCGACGTGCGATCACAGGTACCCAACCCCTGGGGACGCTGGGCTTGGCTCCCTGCGTGCCTGGAACAGGAGCCAGGAGGAGCAGAGACAGGGATTCACCTTTCCCTGTCCCAGCAGGACACTGGGAAAGGGACCTAACCCCAGTTTGCCTCCCAGGAAAAGAGCAGAGAACCCAAATTCCCTGTTTTGTCGTGACTGGGTGATGGGTTTTGTGTTGGTTTTATTTTCTTAATGAATGGGCAAATACTGGTGTCTGTGACTGGGAAGAACAGGACAGGGAAGCAGTAATTGCTGCCCCTGCTACTGCTGCTAACCCACACAGTGGTGCAGGCACAGCCACAGCATTCCAAAACCAAATCCCAAGGTGCTGGGCACAATACCCCAGCAAAAGAGTGCTTCTCTTGTCCTAAAAGTCACCCTCAAGGGAACAGCTCCTGCGAAAGCCGAGTGTTGGGAGTGAGGGTGGGAAACTGGTCTCCAACCCTGCACCTCGGGACAGCCAGAACATCCTCCTGAAACAAGGAATGTGGGATTTTTCTCTCCCCTCCTTTACACTGACACACATAGTGAAATGACAAGCCTTGCAGCTCACTGGAGGGTGATAAAGCCGGGCCCCGCCTGACAGACTCACCTTTCTCGCCACCTCCAGGGCGCATCCCAGAAAGCCTAAGGAACTGTGTGAATAAGGAATTCTTTGTCACGACGGCCCCGTGGTCAGTAATAGACCAGCAGGCGATTCATCCCGAGCTCAATGGTGCCACGTACAGGTGAGCGGGAGAACGGGGACACCGCGACACCGGGAGCCGCCGGCACGGCAGGGCTGGGACCCCGCTGCAAGGCCAGGGTGGGCACCGGGCACCCCTGGGTGCTGCCAGCCCCTCCCTGGGCACCAGCACACCCAGCACGGGGGTTACTGATGCTCTCTGAGCCAACCCCGGTGGGTAAAGCCTCCCTTCCCAGAGCCGGCATCCCTGCGGGATGGGAGTCCCTGGGCAGCGTCTCTGGGAGCAGCAGGACCCCCCCAGACCCCTCCAGGAGCTGGATGTGATTTCTGAACTGCAGCAGCAACCCTGTGCTCCTGTCCATGAACAACCTCAGGCCCAGCTCGTAGGTTAATGAGCCAGGGGAAAAGCTCCAAATACAGGGCTGGAGGCAGGTGACCCAATTTCCACCTAAATCTGAGATTAAGGGTTACTTACTGCTCTGTTTAGATGGATCCAAGTGTGCTGGTAGGAGACTTTAGGCTCAAGGAGTTGGAGCATGGGCTCATTCAGGGTATCACCACTGCCAAAAATACTCTGAGCTACAAAATACCCTGCAGGGCACATCAGGTCATAGGCAGAGCCAGGCCAGAGTTACCCAGCAGCAGAGCCCCGAGGCCCCAGGAGCTCCTGGGCCATGCAGGCAGTGAGGGCTCCCTCTGAGCAGCAGAACATCCAAACCTGGAAAAAGCCTCCCCCTGTTCCCAGTCCTGTTCCCAAACACGTGGGCAGTGCCAGCACCTGAGGACAAGCCTTGGCTCTGCAGGGAGCTTCCCCTGGCTGAGCTCCTTGGAGCTGCAGCCCTGGAGCCCCTGTAAGCTGGCTCAGCTCACACCTCCAGGGGGGCAGGTTAAATTCCCCTGCCCTCCCAGCTTCCCAATCCACCTTCCCTCAAGGCAGTGGAGCTGCAGGGAAGGGGGAGCCCTCAGGCCTCACATGGCCACAGAGCTCTACGTGATTTTGTCCTTATTGCCCCCACATCACAGCTGAAGAAATTCTTACAATTCTCCTTTCTCAAAACTCAGGTTTTTCTTGGGATATATGTAATTCCTCCTGCTCTTGGAAAAGCTAGATTAGATCTGATCCCATCTTTGAGCTGTGCTGTTCCATGAGGAAGACGCAGCTCACCTTCCACAGAGGGAAAATTTACAAACCAGGTGTAGGTGTTCAAGGTGTTCACACACAGGGATGACAGGGTCAGCACACCACCGTTTGGGGTTGAGCATTCCAGATGGTTCCTTACCCAAATCTCCAAAGGAGAAGGGCTTCCCCATGGAGCAGAAAGCTGTGAGAAGGCACAGAAGAAACTGCAGTCCTGGTGGCATAGCAGAGGACACTTACCAAGGCACAGCAGTTAATGTTTAACTCTGAGCTCTCCCTCGTAAGTCAGAAAGAAAACCAAAGCTGGCTCCAGGAGGGAAGTGGGATCTCCTCGGTGTTTTCTCCACGGCGGTGGTGGGGTGATGGGTGTGTGATGGGCTGTGCTGTGACAAACCTGCCTCTCTGTGTCCCCTGTGCCAGGTATCCCCCTGGGATGGTGAGTGTGGCACCGGGAGGAATCCCAGCAGCCATGGAGGGCATCATTCCCGGAGGCATCCCTGTTACTCACAACCTTCCCACAGTGGCACATCCTTCCCAAGCTCCATCGCCCAACCAGCCCACAAAACACGGGGACAACAGGGAACATCCCAACGAGCAATAGCAGATAATTTAAAACCCATTCAATAAACTTAGGACCAAGAGACATTGGAAAAGAAGTTATACATGAACTAAAAGAGAAGAATTTGATACGGAATTTGTAACGTTGATTTTGGACAGACGCATCATTGGTGTTCCAGTGTTCCCGACAAAGCGACAGCAGCCAAGACTGGGGACAAGCCCTGGAGAAGTCACCTGCTCCCTGCAGTGCTGAAAACTAGGATGTGATACGTTAATGAGCAACTTCTGTTATTGTGTGTTGAGTTTCCTTCATCTGTGCATCAATCACATGAATAAAAACAAATCTTTTCCCCCCCCTCAATTCCTTGGGAAGGACAGGGCTCCTGCACTGTGTCCAGGCCACTGAATTAAGCCATCTTTACAGAGTTAACAAGAAACCATTGTGTGGCTTCAGCCCTTTCCTTTCTCTTGCATCTGGTGACCTCTCCTAACGGGGGGCAGCAGTCCTGGCTTAGAAGTGGAAGAAAAAAAAAAAGAAAATCCTCCTCCTCCTCTTTGCAGTCTCACAGGGCCAGTGCCGTGTAACAGAAGTTCTCCTGCCAGGTCTAAGTTCCAGCCATTCCAGCCGGGATCTGTGGGATGGGGAGGGCAGAAAGGGCTCCTGGCACTGACCACTGCCCTCCCAGGCTAAGGAAAACCAAACTGCCAGTCTCCTCTCTGCCCAATACACTGAATAAAGTAGCTGTGCAGCCACCTACGCCCTGCAATGATGCAAGAAAAAAAATAAAAGAAAAAAAGAGAAAAAAAAAAAAAGAAAAAGAAAAAAAAAAGAAGAAAGTATTAAGTTTCACACACTATTTGTACTCAAATATATTTTCTCAGTTTTAAATCTGCAGCTATTTTATCAAGTGGAAAAAATCTTGAGCTGGAAAGGGTTCAAGAATAATGTTGCATTTCCTTATGTCTCAGGAAACACTTTTTATGGTAACTTGTCAGACTGTCTATGAACAAAAAATCCACTTTTTTAGACATTGATAAAAGTCTTCTTTTCTTCACGTGATATTTTATACAAGAACACTTCAAGATGTGTTATTAGATGTGACTGATTTTAACAAATCCTATTAGATTTGTATCAACTAGTTACATGTTATATTCATAGTCTTTTGTGAATCATCGCCTTTTTGTTTTTAAAGATGGCCTGTTTTGAGCCTTTGTATGGGTACATTCCTGTTTCTGTGAAAAAAAAAAAAAAAAAAGAAAAAAAAAGAAATCTTGAGCTGTCCCAAACAGACAAAAAAAGAAACCAATGGCTATCAGTATGTTTTGTTTTAGTGTGTTACCGTTACTGTATTTGTTTATTGTAAAGGTGGACATTTAGCGTTCAGTGCAGTTTTCAATAAAAAGTGATAAAATTTCTATAATTTCTGAAAGGCAAGAGCTCTCGCTGCAGTCTGGGGCTTGGACACACTGAGAGGTAACCATAAGGTACAGGAACATAATTCTGGTCACACCTGGTGAATATTTACAGTCCAGTGGGAGGGGAAGGCCCCTTCCAACTCAGACCATTTTGTGATGAACAGATCATTGTGGGTTTCCACTAAGCTACAAAGGCAGCTACAACTCAAACAACATTTTCTGTACATTCTCAAGAGCTGAAGCATTATCAAACCATTGAAAAATAAAGCCAAAAAGGTGCTCAGGAGGTGCTGGTGGCTTTGAGCCTCACTAGGCAAAAGGGCCTGTTCTTGTTTCCACCCTTCTTTCATACTCTGTTCAAGTGCCACACACATGGAGTTAGATGGGGACTAAAAAAAGCTGAAACCAAAGTGTCCAAGTTACAAAACTCTGTATTTTGTTTGCTTTAAATTAAACTGAAAACTTGGTTACCAGCTTCAAACATCCAAAAAAAGAGGTCACCTGTTACAGAGTGATTGCTCCTTGTCAGTGCTCAGCACAGCCCAGCAGTGAATTATCCATGACCTCTGAGAGAAACTGGGATAAAACAGGTCAGGTACAGGGGAGGCGTTTGGGAGACACTGAAATGACCATCAAAACCAAGAGGAAAACATTTAATTGATGTTTAAGTTTAGGGTTGTTTTAAAAATAAACGAGCCCTGGTACTTTGTTTCTCAATAATCCGGTACCTCCCTGCGCCGCAGGATCCACGTGCCAGCAGTGACTCCGAGCTCAGAAAATGCTGGAGCTTTCATCCAACACCCAACTTCCCTTGCAGCCAAAACCGAGGACAAAAGTGCCACAAGCTCAACAGGAGCAGAGGTTAAGCCATCCCAAGGGTTACAAGTGCCTGCAGGGAGAACACCAGCAAAACATGCAAAGATTGGAGCCGCTGATGCAGGAAGGGAAGAACATCACCACAGCTGGGAGATGCCGAAGCACCAGGAGCTGCAGCTCTCACATGGAAAATTACTGGGCACAGAAATGGGAGATGGAACACTTGCTGCTGAAGGTTTGTGGCTGACAGAGCCATGCTGCTGTTGTCCCACTCAGGGAAGGCAGGCAGGGAAGGCTCTCCTGGGATAATCATCTCGTTCTCCAGGGAGAACTCCAGAGATGTCAGAGTAACTTAAAATAAGCAGCTTCAAGGTGATAAACACTAAATAAAACCTTCTAAAAAAGGGTTGCTTAGGGAAAGTTACTGAATAAAAGGGGGGAAAATGAAAAGCAGCAATTACACAAGGTCTCCAAACACACAAACCAACCTGGATAATGGAGGAAATGCAACTCGGGGGTATTTGCCATAAGCCATGCAGCAGAACTTTGGAAGAATCCAGAATTACTAAATTTTAATATATTAAAAACAAAAGAAATACAGGGATTTTCACTGAGGAAGTCATAAATAAAACCAGAAAAAAAAAAACCTGACCAGCTTAAAGGAGGTAGCAATGAAAAGCTAAGTCCTGTGCTAGGAAAGCGTGTGCTGCTGCGAGCAATATATGAGGAAAATAACACTTGAAAAACCCAATTTCTTAACGTATTTTCATGGCTGAAAGTGCAGAACTTGCTGACAAGCTGCAGGGAGTGTGTGAAGATTAATCTCAGTGTCTGTAAATTTTCAGGTGTGTGATTGGGGAGCCACTGACATACACTGACTGCGGTGCGAGCACGAAGCCGGGGGTTGCAGCTCTTTAATCTACAGGTACAGGAGGTTTGGATTACTCTGATTCTGGAAAAGACACTTCACCAGTTCCCAAAGGGGCTGTGAAGCGTGTGAACCTGAACAGACCATTTGTACAGCACATCAGAACAAAACAATAACCATCAAGGAAGCCAAGTGATCCAAAGTACCAGGACTGTCCTGTCGGAGCAGAAGGAGAAATTCATCGGTGCATGCGTCTGAGAGCAGCTGAACTGACCACGGGGAGCCCACTGCTCTGGGGAGGGCTGGGGGACAGGGGGACATTGCAGCTGCCCATGGACAGCAGGAGAGGAGGGCAGGAGAGCTGGGCCAGTCTGGCTCAAGGTAGACTTTCACATTGGTGATTCTCCCCTTGGGACGAGGAAGCTTCGCTTCCCTGAACGGAACAGCACTGCCAAAAGAACAGGGGTGGGGGGTGAAAACTGCACAGCATCCTCGGAGCAGCCCATGGAATCAGGGGCTTCTCCCTCTGTCCACAGGGCAGCTGCTCAGGGGCAGGCTGGGATCTGGAGTTACAGCTCTGGCCACTGACTGGGAGCTCCTCAAGCTGGCTGAGTTCGGACCCCCGTGGTCACAGCACCACACATAAACCACTCCAGCACACGGTGCAGGCCAGCTCAGGGCATGGAAATCCTCATCCCAGCTTACCCTGCATTCAGCTCCCCTGACAGAAAAGCTTTACATCCTCAGCTAGACAAGGTATAAAAGGATTTCACTGCAAGGTAAGGACAAAAAAAAAAATCCCAGTTTAGAAAGGGAACTTGAACCAGGACCGTGCACTCATGAAGAACCCCTGTAGTCTCTGGGGTTGGGTGGTGAATTTGGGTCACTCACACATGGCAGAGCAGCATTCCTCCTTCACCTGGAAATCTGGGCATGCACCAAGCAGAGGAAATCTAATGGCCAAAAAAGGTGAAGACATAATAAACCTCAGTGGAATCTAGGACGGGAAAATTGCAAAATTAATACAGTACTTCATTATTTCTTTACTTTCGGTGTCGTCACCAAGTTTCTGTAGGAGTTGTGCACGTTTCAACACCATCTAAGCAGCATTTGGAAGAAAAAGCAGCAAGTTCCTCAGGGTTTCCATAGCTCTGAACTACATAAAAATAGGTGCTATGGGGCTTCTTTCCAAATTCTAATTCAAACAATTTCATCTACTGCAAAATTTCTTATTCAACCACCACACCATCAAAAGTGCTTTTCAAGACAACCTGAATTGCACTGTATATGTAAAAACTGGCATTAACCTTTAGTGTTTCAGTGAGATTTTTAGATAAACTTTATCCATTACAGGTTACATGGCTAAAGTTATCAAATATAATAAAATTTCTACTGGAGAATATACTCTGAACTTACAGTCTTAGGAACTTACATAAGTTTAAGTATGGCCACATCAATCAACATGCAAGAAATTCCCAGGTTTACATACTGAGAAATATATAACAGTGCTTTTAAACAACTTGAGCATAGATTCTTCTTTTTTAATTAGAACTGCCAAGTGGATTCTCAGTAGATTTAGTGACCGAGGAGTAACCTTTAAAAAGGTGTTTTTTTTCATTTGCAGCCAAGTTTGAGTGATCAAAGAATAAATGATAAAATGAGATCATTTGTAACACAGCAAGACTGAGTTTGGACAAGATTAAATTCTCACTTGTGTTCAAGTTCTCAGATTTCACACAATTTTGTTTAGTGTATGCTCACAGGAATAAAATCCCTATCTTTTAGGTCACTTCTCTGAATAAATATCCTTATGTATACTAAAAGGAATCTATTAACTATTAGAAGAAAAAAAAAAAAAAGGGAAAAAAAAAAAACAAACCCAAAAAGCTTTTTTAGGAAACAAATCATTTCACTCAATGAAAATTTATCTTCTCTTCCAGTTTGTTCCGTAGAGTTTAGGCTTTATTATGTGGGCACAGCAATAACTAAAGTATTAGTAAAATAATGGATGTATTTTTGCTTAGGACTCGCTGTGGATATCTGTGCAAACAAAAAAAAAAAAACCTCTCACAATCTGACCTGGGCACTAGTGAGATTTCACAGGAAAGGGCCTTTCAGGGAAATGTGTCAGAGTATCTAAAAGGTGATGGAGAAGGCCAGGGTCTACTGTAAAAGAATCTCAGAGGGAGGAGATATCCATCCAGCTCACATGTGCTTTCAGAAGTGCCCTTAGTTGAAAAATTTCTCTGCAATAATTAAGATGCTGGTATACGTTTCCTATTACACAACCTCTTACACAACCACATGCGGTACATTTATAGACAGATTTACAGTCAGAAAGAAAAATGGGGTTGGTTTGGTTTGTTGGGTTTTGTTTTTTTGTTTTTGTTTTTTTCCATCTTGATAATAAAATTAGCTGTTTTTTGTTTCTTTTTCGTGTTTTTATACAAACTGTAGTCCAGCCCCACTCGGCTCCCTCCGGGCAGCAGGATGAGCGTCCATCCTCTCCCAGTGCTGTCGGAGAATCCTTCCCAGCGTGTATCCCCTAAGCCCTGGGTCGTTTCCACACCCAACTGCTACAGCACAACGCTCACTCGGGCTCACACACTCTGCGCTGCTCATTTGCACTTTATTGCCCCTCACTCATCGTCGTCATCCTCGTCCTCCTCGCCGTCGGACAGGGACGTGCAGGGCCGGATCTGGCGGTAGCGGTCCAGCCACTTCTCCACCATCTGGGTGACCAGCGGGTGGTTGCGGCGCCGGGAGCTCTTCTGCATGGCCACCAGGACCCCTCCCTCCGTCACGCAGCAGTCCAGCCACTCCCGCAGCAGCTTCTCCTGCTGCTCCTCGTTGCCTATCTTTGGGGGACACAAAACACCGGCCATGAGGCTTCCCGAAGGCCCAGAGCCATCCCTGCTCCAAAGGTCATGGTGCTGGATTCTCCTCGTCTTGTCCAGCCTCTGTCCTAGGCATCACACCCAGCTCCAAAAGGAAAACTGATGCCCACTGTGTTTTCAACCAAAGGCTGAAGGCTCTGCGAGTACTCTCCAGCTCTTCTCCCTGATTTTTCACATGTATATTTGCAGTACAGCCTTCAGCTATTTTTAAGCAACTATTTATCTACAGTAGGCACCACATATAAGGAGGGAAGTCCTAAAAGAGGGATTTCTGCATTCACAAATACATTTTTAGGTGCCTAAGTTCTTGACATGAAATATTTTCTCTTCCAAAATATAACGAATATCATGGCTTGCTCAAGAACCATCCCTTTCTAGACTTGAAGCTTGTATTTTTCTCCTTTTATTTACAGAATGCCTGCTCTTTGCAATTACTTCAGTTTTCCAGCCCTCCCTTCACCCATGCACACCCTTTAGCGAAGTAGTTGCGTATCTTTATCACAGTTATTGAAGCAAAAATTAGTTGAGTTTCATTAGAATAGAAGGTGGAAAATACTGCAACTATGAGCCAATATTTGTGCTGCATTTTTTAGGAAAAAAGCCGAAAGGCAGATTTCAGTCTTGCCTTAGTGACAGAACCCTTATTTTTGTGTTCTTTTCTAGGTATGCTGATATTCAGTGTTCTCAGGCACAGGGTGTGATTGTTGGGGTGTCCTGTGCAGGGCCAGGAGCTGGACTGGATGATCCTTGTGGGTCCCCTTCCAGCTCAGGACATTTTCTGATCCTATTCTATGATTCTGTTTCTGTGATTTACATGGACAGTGAAGTTACATTCCATTTACAGAGCTGTAACTAGGCATCAAATTTATGAGACAATACCTTTCAGAACCACCTGGAATGATGGGGAAGGGAGCAGTATAATTAACTCTCTAATTCTTTGGACACCAAAAACTCAGGGGGGTTACAGAGATTGCTGAGCTTCAGCCAGCAGCTGTGACAAAAGTCACCACCAGCACCAGGTTGTTTCTTTCTTACCTCTTGAGCAGAAAGGAAGTGAATGTGCAATAATTTCCTCTCGCTGTCCACCAAGGGTAGAAAAGTAACAGTAACATCATCGTCAGTGTTCAGATTAGCACCAGCGCCTCGATTGCCATAGCCGTCGTTCTCCATGGCAACCAGGGCGGA
Source organism: Sinosuthora webbiana (assembly GCA_013397395.1). NCBI lineage: Eukaryota > Metazoa > Chordata > Aves > Passeriformes > Sylviidae > Sinosuthora > Sinosuthora webbiana. Next base: position 459,493 of record VXBN01005888.1, read on the forward strand.
GAAATGGCCCCTCGTGTAGCCCAGAGCTATGGGACTCTTCCAACAAAAACTCTGTTCCCATAACAAAGGCAAATACACACCTGTGGGGAAGGGAAAGCACAGGGTAAGGCTCACAACTGCTCTTCAGCAAGGGAGGATTTTGACCAAAACCTTGTGGTTTGGGCCAAACAGAAGCACATGACATTCAAAGCATAGATGGCTTCGTCTACACTGACACAGGCCACACTTTTCAGTAGAGCTAATTGTTATTAATTAACATAAGTCAAGTGTCTTTGCAACTGTACAAATTTAGCCACAAAAGATTACAATCACAACGTTACCACAGCCCTAAAATTTACGGTCTGTAGTGCAGTGATGAACAAAAAACAAGGTTAGAAAAGCAAAAAGCAGCTTTTTATGTTTGGTAACTCTTCTTAAAATTGAAGGGGAAAAAAAAAAATCGGATTCTGCATCACAGAAATAAAGGCTACAGTCAGATGTCTATTTTTACCAGAGCAAAAATTCCACCATCTGCTCACAAAACTTATTATTAAAAGAACTCACTGCACAAAAATGTTACTCAGCACTGATGTAACCCATCCCAGAGAACGGGACTGCTCATATACAGTACTCACAGATTAAATTAACACACATCAATTATTCATATCAATTAAAGAAAAAAAAAAAAAAAGGAAAAAAAGCACCAAAAAGCTGAAGCTACTTTGCTCAGCTACAACCAACACCTGATGTCACAGATTCTGAGAAGAACTGCACTTTTTCTCCCCACCATTATTAGCAATAAAGACAGCAATTCACTCGAGGTCTCAAAATAAAACTGGAACTCCTTTCTCCCAGGAACATAAATAATTCTTGGTGTGTACTGCTGCAAGACAACTTAAGCAAAAGCACAGCTCACCTTGTGACAGGTTAAAAATAGCCCCACATAAACTCAAGTGCACATGTAGCATAGCAACCCCTCCTAGTGCAGCTGCTGCTGCAAACACAGCGCTCCTCTGACAGCCATGGAGAGGGAAGGGCAATGCTAAAATGGGAATCTGAGCCAGGGGGTGGCTTTGGAGGTTCTGCCGAAGTTTTGAGCTCATCTTTTTGTACTGCAGTAAAAATCAGTGGGGGTTACCAGTAAATAATGGTCCCTTTCTCCTCCCCGCCTTGTTTTTGAATCAGCAACCAAGAGCTCTCTAAAAGTCTTGCCGTTTGTTTAAAATTAAGATTCGCACAAGTTTTTACAACACCTCGATTTAAAGACAGATCCTTTCAATACCTTGAAGCCCTCCCTTCCTCCTGTCCCCATTATTAAGTCTCACTCTGAAGCAACGTTAAACACAAAAGGTGAAGAACATGGGATAAGCGTTCACCAGAAAGTTTCAAGCCTTTGCATTACAGGAAAGAACCAAACATTCAAATTGACACTGAGGATGGCATCCAGTCAAAGGTGAGGGAGACAGTCCCTCAATTCCTGGGTGTTAATTCTTCCTGCACATGGAGCACAGCTATGTGACCTTTCAGGACTGAAACTCATCTGTTTGCCTCCATCCCTACACTGAAATTTAGAAAGTGTTTGGAAATCTCCTTTCACCATTGTTTTATCCTGGTGAAAATTCCACACGAATCCTTTCCCCCAAGACAGAAGGCTGTGCTACACTTTCCATTCCTCCTCAACACTGTGATGAGCTCAACAAGAAAAGAATTTCAAGCATTGCCAAGGAGACTATCTAGTGCTCTTAGGAGTTATAAAAGTCACTCTGATATAAAGCCAGAAGGTCGTGGAACAATAGTTGACATAACCACAAGCCACAGAAAATAAAGAATATGGGCTAACACCTACCCTGAAGCCACCCAGGATTTAGTTTCTCCAGCCTGACCTGATGATCACTTCAGTCAGTCATCTTTTTTCCTGTTCAGTTTTAAAAGCTGTATATTTGTGCCACTAAATAAATACGTGTGGCCAGACCAGGAGGGTCTGACCAGAATCATAGTTAGAGCTTGAGCAAACTGAAGCTTTAGTATTTAAAGAATTAACAGTGAGCTGGAATCTGGAAAACAAGGAGGCTGGCAATTATGGGATTCACAGCAGTTACAGCAAGGATGCCAAGCTGGAACAAGGAATCTCTGGGGAAAAAAAATCCTGTCAGGGAGAGTATTTTAGGGGTGGCTAAGAGGGTGCTAAAACTGAACCACGATGTTGAACAAGCATTAGAAAAATTCAATTCCCCAATTCTATTGTAACCCACAATTACAGAGTGGTTTGGGTTGGAAGGGACTCTAAAGCCCATCCACTTCCACCCCCTGCCCAATCTTCTGCTATCCCAGGTCGTTCCAAGCCCTGTCCAACCTGTCCTTGGACACTTCAAAGGACTTTTCTGCTGGATGTGATGTTAAACAGAGGCAGGGACACCCCAGCACCCCCCAAAGCTCCACATACTGAGCACAGCCCACACACAGGCCCAGAGCAGGAGACTCCTCCTGGCAGCCCACCCCACTCCCAGTCCTCTCAGTTTGGTTTCAGCTGTGCCAAGGGCATTTGATCAGCACACATTAACCACAAAAATGTGGCTGGGCAGGGAGAGGAGCAATTCCAGGTACTGTGACACAGGACTCCAGGTTCACCTGTTCCCAGAGCTGTTTCCATGGATGGATGGATGTCGCTTGTGGCAAGCAAATCTCAAGTTGTAACTGTTTGGCTGCATAAATTCCTGGAAACACTTGTGCAGTAAAAGGGTGTTCCAGGCACTCAGGTTCCTTCTGGTTCACAGAGCAAGAAAATTTCGGCTCATTTAGGCCATGTAACACTTGTCTGCCTCCATGCCCAAACTAGGAAATAAAACCATTTGCAAACCACTAAGCCTTGGAGTTAAAAGCAACACAAGGCTGGAGTGTCAGATTTAAGTGACACAAGTAACTGTTCCTTCCCAGCTTTTCTTCATCAAAATAAAAGTTAATATCTAACTACAATGGCTACTAAACTTTTAGACTCTTCAAAAAAGTAATTAATTTCCCTACATGAAGTTTTGTTACTGCCCCAAACTTAGAAGCCAGGACTCTAAATAGTTATAAATTAACATTAACTGCACAGCTCAGGGTTTTCTGTAGATCATGGGCTTGCCTCCTTCCAAAGTCACCATACTTTCTTTCTTTCAAACCACAGAGATGTTTTGGGAAGTCCTCAGCTGAGCTATAAATAAAGAGTGGGTCATCATCAAGCAGATGGACTTGAGGCCAGGAATATCAACTGTGGGCAAAATAAATGTCTCAACCCCCTGGAACACACACACAGTTCCTTCCCCATGGGTTCTGTTTACAGCTCAGTTTATGCAGATGCTCCCAATCCCCTCTCATGTTTCATTGTTTGAATAATAAAGTATTAGGCATGTAACAGAGGGGAAAGTTGCCCAAACACAGATCTGGCTTGCAAAGCAGAAAATGCATCTTGAAAAACCTACAGATGTTAAGTCTAAGCAAAACTGGACTGAGTCATCTTCATATTTATCAATATTTATTTATCTAAAGCACAAGTCAGGCTGTCCTGAAGACAAGGAGGAGAAAAAGTCAGAAAGAACCTGATCAAGCTATGCAAAATTATAGCACTAATGAGAAATAAGTCAGTATTCACACCACACTTACTGTAAAATGTCAATCACTGAAAACCAGATAAAATTTTAAAACTCCCTTTAAAGTATCACGGAATTCACTTTTACAGGCACCATGCCCACTATAAAGTGAACAAACTGCAAGTTTGGAGGGGATTCTTTTGCTCTTTTTAATAGCAAGTGAAAATTTACCTACAATAGTGTTCCATCCTTTTCCACACAGTCACTTCATGTCACTACTGATTTAGAGCCCAAACTTGTTGAAAAGTGAATTCAAAAAAGGAAAGGCTTACCTTGGAAGCGGGTATATCCTAATGTTTCTCCCCGAAAACTCTTGTAATATTTTACTCCATAAACTATAATTGGTCTTCTAAGAATATGTGCAAGTACAAAAATGTGTGTCTGCTCCAAACTCGCTCCAGGCTGAACCAAACACAAAGAAAGACATCACTTGAGACAGAACTCACCATCCTCTCTGCTTTGAAATTTGAAAAACAGTCTTCAAATTGAGAGAGAAAGTGCTTTTAAGAGTGATAAAGCTTTGACAGGAAAAACAAAAGACTGGAAAATTATTGGAAATAAGGAAAAACATTCCAGCTTGTCAGCTGTCAGTAATAATTCTCTGTCCTATTGCCCAGATTCCATGTAATGGATTTCAGTCCCCACTCAGAAGTGAAACTCTACATAATGTTAGGTCTAAAAATAATTCCTTCATCTGAGGGCACTTTAAGGCAAATACCTTTTGATGATAGGAAGAGGGCACATCCAAAACAAATCTCGAAAAAAATAGCACCAAAATCATGTTTATACTTTAAAAGAGGAGCTAAAAATATTCCCATAGCTGGAAGGTTATAGGAATGTAAATCTCATTTTGGAGGGGAGTTATAAAATCTCAGCTTGCTGGAGTTTGGGCAGTGTAAGCTGACAGATTTGGAGGTGTGTTTTGGGAAGTAAAAAGTGCTGCAGGAGCTGGATATTAAACATATGATTGTCTATGAGTTTGTTCTACAGCCTTCACTCTAATACCACAATTCTTTTTTTGTGTTGCACTGCTTAATAGGAAGCTCAAAAATTATAATTTCAAATGAACCTTTTTATATCAGCAGAAGAGCTCACCCAGTAAGATTTTAAGATCATCTGCTTAAGAGGAATACTTTTCCTTCATACATGAATATTCTTATTCCCAAAAAAACTCTTCTAGTTCTGAAACTTCTTTCCAGAAATTAAAATATCTTTTCCAAGAAAACAAAGGACTTTTCTCACCTGGCTTGCAAGAGAGAGAATGAATGCCCAATCTTCCTGCCACTGTTCCTCTCGCAAGGAGAAATGTAAACCGAAGCTTTGGGAATACCACGATTCCCACTCTTTCCAGCGTGTGTAGAACCTGAAATGTTGAGAGAGAGAGAGAGAGAAAAAATGGTAAAGGCAAAAATATTTACTCAACCACCATAATCCTGACAGCAGCATTTAACCCTTGTAATCCTTCATCACGAGAAGGGGAAAAGAAAGAGAGCAAGTAGCAGGAAAAGTGGATTTTGTTTTTTGTCTTCAGGAGATTCCATTTACTCATCTTCATTTAAGAACCACTAAAAAAAAAATGCCTACAGCAAACATGATCCAAGTTCCCACCAGGTTCCTGCCTAGTTTGATACCTCTTGCTATAGTTTGTTTTTTTTTTAAAGGCTTACTTAGGCTTATTCAAGTGTTGATATACAGTGAACATAAGACATTCCATTTCACACAGGAGGAGTTGCTCATTCTTCTCACACAAAAAAAAAAAAGTAGGTATTTTCTATTTTTAACCACATCATGAGTTAATTAACTTCAAAGTACTTGCATATCAATTTCCAACAGCCCATGGTTAAGAGGCTGAATCTATTTTATACCAGATTTTGGAGCAAAGGGGTGGTAATTCCACATTACACGGAGTTGTAAAGCAGTATGGATAAGAATCAAATATGCAAAGTGGGATTTAGTTTAGTCATTATATTTTATTTAGCCATTTACCAAGAAAAACAACATCTTAAAAGGAAGATGTTTGCTTTTTAAAGTTTTAAACTCTATCCAATCACCACACTATGGAAAAGCCACAACTTCATATTAGGAACTGGGATTTAGGGAACAGTGCTAAAAGCCAACTTTTAAACAATGGCCTTTACTGTGAAGACAAAGAAACCATTCTGAAGTTTCAGCTTATTAAAGAAGTTACTGAAATGAACTCCTTTAATTAAAACCTGAGAATATCAGCAGGCAGTGAGTGTGTGTGGATAAGATCTTTCCTATGCTTTCAGTGAAGCTGGAATCACCCTAAAATCCTGGTGTGTAGGACAGCAGCCACCAGCCAGGCTGGGTTTCCTGAGTCCAGCTAAAACCTTTGCATGGCTTAAAATTCTTATTATTAAGATATTTGGATAGGTCTGAGCTAATTGACAGTGATATCTACAGGGAATCTTCTGGATCTATATTCCAGATTTCATCCAAACACACCAACACTTCCACCTTTGTAGCTGATAAATATTTTGCCTGTTTTCTCTCATAAATCTCTAACAACAGTTTGTGCTAAATGAATTAATTCCCAGGTCTCCTGAAAGAAATTTCATCAGACTCTGGGTGAAGAGAAAAACCAAAGCAAAACAGCAACAAAAACTCCCACATCACCAGAGTGAGAAAGTCCAGAAAATTCAAGAGAAAAAAAAGGAAAAAAGGAAAACACCAAACTACTCCCTAAAAGCAGGACTGTGAAGCTGTTCTAAAGAAGTTTCTTCCCTGAGTTAGTCAGCCACAGACAAGATTTTCATCTCATTTAAAGCAAAGTTTTCAGGTTAACACAAGAGAACTGAATGCATCCATTAGAGAATAAAATTCTGGAAGTCAACCTAGGGCATGTGCCCATTCTCCACAAAAGCTAATGGTGGAATACAAAAAGGGACACATCAGAACACACTTTTGTGTAAAGTAAAAAAGTGGAGTTATTGAAAGGTGAGTGGAAAAGACTCCACAGGCCAGAGCCTCTGGGAACTTCACTATGGAGCTTTTTCTGAGTACCAGACACAAGACTATCTCTGGTAAATAGATTCTCCTTTGTTCAGCATCTAAACAAACATAACAAACCAAGGTCAAATGAGTTACAGGAGTGTTTTCTGTCTGACTACAAAAATACCCATTTTTAAGTGTCTTTGTGGAGGCTTTGAAGAATAATTCCACTAGATAAAAGTTTAAGCAGGGATTGCATTTAAGAGCCTGTTCCAGTGACGACATCACTTCCTACCAGCCACACGCCCTAGCCCACAAAATTAAATGTATCTTCTCAAATGGCATCTGTACAGCACCTACAGGATGTACGGAATGATCAATTTACAACAAAATCTGGCTAGGAATTCTCCCAGGAGCCAGTGTCTGAAAGGATCTATCATTGCTTTGGAGTTGTTCAGCACGGAGTGTGTATCTCAGCCATGCAGGAATGTCCCTGGCATCTATCCTAAATTTCTGTGAAGCACCACTTTCTGGAATCCAGCTCTGGATGCTCATTTGGGGAGTTCTCCCCCAACAGCATAAAATTTACAGGTACCCCTAAATTCATCTTTGTTGTTGACCTCCTGTACAGCAAGAGGAGAGGGACAGGCTCTTTCTGCAGTATCTGCTGACAGTGTTTCTCCTGTCCTTGACTACAAGAACATCAAAGAAGTTATCATCTGTGACTTGGATTATCAGTCTTTATCAGCTTATCCCTTAGTCCAGGACATCCTGAAGAGCTGTTGGACACCACTGGGGGTCCAGCTAAGGTTGTCCCTCTAGCAGATGGAAACCACAGTATCTGACTGAAGAGGGTGGTCAGTGCAAAGAAACAAAAGTTGTTTTACAGAATGATAAATCAATTTAATGGCCAAATGACAGAACCAGTTAAATGTCAACACTCTCTGCTTTCCTGCCATTATTTTAGCAGACAGAACAGGGATAAAAAGAGCAATCCTGAGTAAAGGCAGAACTAAGCAGATGAAATGAAAACACTGAAAAGTTTATAAGGAATAAAAGGCTACCTTCTACTAACAATCTTCTGCACAGCTCCCACCAAGCAGCAAGGCATGGCATGTGCACGATTTACACTGCAAGGACACAAATCCCAGCTGCAGTAACTGTGGTGAGTGCATGCTTGACAAGTATTAAACTATTTTAATGTTTGAAATGCCATTTGCTGAGCATCACACGCCATCCCTGAGCTCGCAGCCTCCAAGTTCCCTCGGATTGAAAACAGGACAGGAAGATCCCAGCTGGGACCACGGTGACTGGGCAGCTTGGAGGAGCAGGAGCCCCAGGGTTTGCCAGCCCCCAGGGCGTGTGTGTTTGGCTGCCCTGACTCACCAGTGGGAGCAGTCGTGTAAACTGTCGTGCAGGGCCTTGCGCAGCACGGAGTCCTTGTCGTAGATGCCCCAGGTGGCCTGGAGCACCGAGTCCAGCAGGCAGTCCCCGGCCGTGCGGTTCCACAGCGCGTACAGCCTGCTGTCCAGCCGTGTCCCCAGCTCCAGGGACCAGTTAATGATGGGAGACTCCTCCTCCAGCTCTGCAAGGGCACACACAGCTCTGAAACACACCTCAGTTATCTCTCAGGGGATCCAGACTGCACAAAAACGGCATCATCTCAGTAATTCACCCCCTCGCATGGATAAAACCCCGCGTTCCTTCATACTAGTGAACAGGTCAGCTACACCGGCTGAGGAAATTCCTTCTACACTCAGTAAAATGAACCAAAAGCAAACCACAGCACCACATCGTTCGTTTGAGGATTGTTACTGAAATGAAAAGATTTTTTTCAGTTTTCCTGAAAAATATTGTGACTCAAAACTGACTTTTAAAGATTTTTAAAAGCTCTACAAACTTGATTTTAAAAGCTTTTAAAAGCTCTACAAACATGATTTCTATGATTTCTACAGACTCCATTCTCCCTCTGCCTCATAAACAGACTGGAAATGTTAAAATTAAAATAATTTTACATGGGCATGCAGTGAAAGGACAATTAGGGATGACATCCCACTGCCACAGAGCAGGGTTAGATGGGATGCTGGGAAGAAATTGTTCCCTGTGAGAGCGGGCAGACCCTGGCACAGGGTGCCCAGAGAAGCTGTGGCTGCCCCATTCTGAAAGTTGCTGGTTTGAAGCAACCTACAAGGTCTTCAAGGTCCCTTCCAGCCCAAACCATTCTGTGACTTTATGAATTCCCAGGTGAAGATCAAGTTGAAAGCATCCAATCTCCATTTAAAACACGTTCATGGACAGAGCCACATATATACAGACACATGTAGCTGATTTTTAGTAAGAGACACATTCTCTAAGGAAAAGCCAGGAGCGATCCCAGCTGTTCTCTGTGCATTTACCTTTCTGAACATCTCTGTCAAGTACTTCATCAAATAATTTCTCCTGGACTGTGGGTGGTAAATCTTCAATATCTGGAAAAACAGAAAGCAAATACAAGAGTCAGTTAACATTACAGGTGCTGCTCAGGAGAACTCACAGAACAGCTTTTGCCCTATCAGCCCTAACACCTCCTCTGGAAAGCTGATGTCATGTGTGACCCGAGGCTCTGCAGAGCTGCTGAGGCAGGTTTGCATCCCAGCCTCACTGTCACACCTTTGATGCAGAAAGGATCACCACAGCATGCACAGGCTAAGACTGGATTTCTCTGAAGGAGAAAGTGGAGAAGCACTTTGAGGTGAGAAATTAGAAAAAAAGGAGTATTTTTACTTTCAACCCTTACTGTATTTTAGCACAGCTTCAATCCTAAGCACTGGTTTTCCACCCATCTGGAAAGGCTTCTCTCCTCTGCCATCTATCCCAAGGGACAGTTTGCCAAGGGATGTGCTCTCCTCCAGAACATCCCCTTCCTTTGTTATCTCACTCAGCCTTCAATGAAATACTTCTGAGAACCCCAATGGTTTGCAGCAAGTTAAAAAACAAGAAATGGGAAAACTATTGAGCTATGCCATGGAAAATGCCACTACTGACAACTGCTCCAAGAGCATTACAGACAGAATTTGCAACTACCTCATAAAAAAGAAGGAGGAAAAAAAGAAGTTGGAAAACTGTATAATGAGCAGAACTCTTTTGTGACTGCTGTATCATTTAAAACAACAAACACTGTCACACATTCTAAAACTCAGCATGTGCCACACAGTAAATATTTGCTCCTGGCCTGCATTCCAACAGAGGATAAGCAGCAGAGGGTTGCCAGGCAGAGCAGCAACCAGAGAAACTTTGCTGGTTTCAGCACAATCACGAAACTTAAAACACGTGAAAGTTAAGGCAGTAAATAAAATAGGAACAGGAACATCCAGCACCCCTTCAGGCACTCTAGGGGATAAGGACTGGGGCCTAAGTGGTATTTCAAGGACACAAAGATCTCTCTTAATTGCAGTGTGGTAGCTGCCAGTCCTGCTCAGATGTCCAATACCCCACGGCTTTTAAGTCCACATTTAGGCACATGAGTTGCTGCTGAAGCACATTAATGCCTGGTGCAGGCAGGGTGATGTGGGGTGGTCTTTTTTTTTTTGTATGATTGATTGGGGCTTTTCAAGCTAAAACTGCTTGCAGTGATCAGCAATCAATTGAAAAGCTTTGCTCTCTAACATCCAAGCATTGACTTTTCAGGAGGATCCAATCCATTTATTTGAAAGGTCGAGTGGAAACTGGTTCCTAAATTACATTTTTCAGGTAATATCTGACCAGGATTGTGGGATTTATACTTCTATCCTTGGAAATGCTCTCTGGTGCCAGAGATGTGCAGTTGGCAAAGTGTGAGGGAAGTGGAAAGTCTTGATGCACAAATGCTTTTGCAGAGTTTTATTTCTTAATTACTTAACAGCCATTACATGTGAAAAGCTGTACAGTGTTTTAAGGTGTCTCCCTTGAAAATACTGAACAAATTCTTCAGCTCTGGAGAGAACATTCCTCAGATGTGTTATGAAATCCTTCTGTTGCCCCTTTCCCCTCTCTCCCCTAAAAAGCAACAAAATTTTAGTCTCCCAGACACCCCATGTGCCTCTCACACACGATCCACAGAGTACAACTGAATACAGCACCTCAATCAGGTACACAAGTGGTAAATATCATCCAGACTTTTTGAAAAGGAGATGAGGTAACACTCAACCAAAGGTGCTCCAAACAGAATTCTTGCAATGTTTTATGAAAAAGACAAACAGACCTGCTGATTGGTACAGTTTGCAGCTGCACATTTTCTTACTAGTTGTAGCATTTCTATTAAAGGAAACAGCTCTTGAAGATTAGAAGTCTTCTAATATCTCCTTGTTAAAACATTCTCTTCATCTCAGAGCAGCTCAAAAGTATTCAAAAAGTGCTATTGCTACAACTAGGTAAGTAGAACAGCTCTGGGCCTCAACAGAAAGGACTGAAAGCTAAAACAGCCATGTGAAAAGTCACATCATGGACCAGAAATGTCTGGGCTCCAATCTTCACTTTAAATACAGCCTGTGCTTAGAACACATCACTTCTCTTCCATTTCTTCATGTCTAAGTAGGACAACAGATGCTCAGTTCACAGGAACAATGTATGGACTGAAGTGTGCAAATACTGAGCAATCAAATTCAGCTATACTAAATCTGAGCTAATAAAACAGGTCTTAACAAATAAAACTCTTAATAAATCAATTAATAAGGCTCTCAATGAATAAAACCTACACACAAATCACCACCAGAAAGTCAAGATACATCATTTTCAGCCAGTGACCGAGCAATGGAATCTTCCAGGGGGAGGGAGGGTTCTGTAGGTACCTGCAGGCAACGTAAACGTCACAAGGTCAGTCAGGAAGTAACAAGCAAAGTCTCCCTTCCGCTGATGAAGGGACGCAGCAATTTCACGGCGGATTTGTTCCGTCACCTCTGGACACACCATGGCAGGAATGCACTTGGCTGCATGCTGGGACACCTGCAACACAACACAGTTACTGCACTCAGGATTACCCCATTGAACAGAAAGATTTGGGAGGGATGACCACCAGCAGAGAGTGTTTGGTTAGCAAAGGATGCAAGAGAACTATAAACACTGGCACCCTGAAAGATCTAAAGTTTAATGACTCTTAATGAAATGTCTCATTTGTCATGGAACTGATAACGAATCTGGTTAAAACACATCTTTAAATTGAAGAAGTGAATTAACAGGTGATCAATCCCAGATGAAAAAGAGGAAAATAATGGGCAAGAGCTCATAAGAGCAATCTCAAATCTCACGTATGAGTCAAGCCTAGATTTAGCAAAACTTTATTACCACAGCACAAGACAGTTTCCTACAATCTTCCCAAAACCTATAAAGCTGAGATAGTTAAATTTCTCCAGTTCTAGTCATCACTGGCAGCAGAAACCCATTCAAGGATGAAGGACAAGTGGCACAGAGATGACACTAGATGCATATATATATAACACCTTTAAGACCCACATTTTCACCCATTCATATCCTAGAAAAGGAAATTATCACTGGGGCTCAAACAGAGCATTTCCTCTCCCGAAATGGCAAGATGAGTCAGTATTCCTAGGCACTGAAACAAAACCAAACACAAAAATCCCTAAGACAGTATTTCAGTAAATTAACTTCGTTTTTAAACATGTAACTCCCTCCACACAGAGTTATGTAAGCAGCACAAAGCTACTGATATTAGTAGTGTATAAATATATACTCAAGGCATTAGCTACATTTGTCTTGCTTCATCTACTCTTTTTAATTATTCAACACTGAGCATTCCATCATCTTTATGTGCTTTGCAGGCAAACAGCAGCTTTCAGAATCGCACTGAGCATCAGGGAAGGAGGCAGAATAAAAACTTGGCCCTGATCAGGTGAGGAACCAAAAGTCTTGAGTTGAAGAAAACAGACAAAAAAGGTAACAGATTTATTTACAGGGCAAAGATGGAGAACAGCAGAGGTCACTAGAAGTGAGGTGACACAAGGAAATGGAACATGGAAGAGCAAAACAGAGGAACCACTCAGTCTATAAAATGGGCAAGGAGTAGGAAAAAGAATGCAGCAATTTTGCAAAGCAAGAGATTTGCCTCTCTCTGCAAAAGAAGCTCCCACAAAAGCCAGGAAAGCCAGCCCAGGTAGAATTATTCATTAACAAACTCAGAACAAACTCTGCTGCCATTGACGGCAGTGCTTGGCTTTGAGAGCATTTCCTCTCCCCCACCCAGAGCACAGGAAGCCTCACAATAGCTCACTTCCACTGCCAGTAAGGTCACAGCCTGTGCCAAGACTGTTCATTAATGAGAAAACTGAACATCCTCAGGCCCATCACAACAGAGTTTCTTTAAGCAAACTCCCTTCTTGAGGAGAAATGCCAGCACAAGGCAGCGATTCACGTATATTCTAACCCACCAACAAATCAAAGCTGTGGTGGTGTTAGAACTGGTTGCACACACTGGTGCAGTTCCATAAAATGCTGCTCCAGCCCTGCAAGGGCCAGGGGAGCTCACCTCAGTGAGGAGGATGGCCAGCATGTCCTGCCTCTGGAAGCGGATGGCCAGGTGCACCAGGGTGTAGCCCACGTCGAAGGCGGACGGGCGGTTCAGCAGCCGCACCTCGTCCGCCGTCAGCTGCCGGGCAATGTCCCCTCCTGATGACTTGTAGGCCTCCACAGCAGCCAGGTCACCTTCCACAACTCCTGAGGACACAGAGACAACACACAGCTCACTTCAGACAGCGAGGGAGCCACTCTGGAACAAGCCACCTCATTTAACAGCTCGCCTACAGCTGTTCTGTTACAAACCAGAGAGCGATCAACTGCATGGCAAGAAACTTGGCATTTTTTATTAATTTTAAAATATTTACACTTACCTCGTCTCTCTCAGACCATTTCTATTACCCACACTAGCTGGAAAATATAAGAGATCAAAAGCCAGCTCAGAAGTGGACCCATGATGAAACACCAGCAGTAACATACACACAACCATTTCATTTGACCAGAGAGAAAGTAATTTCTTCACACTACAGAGATTAGTTTGATTATTTTATCTTCCCTTTTATCTCAAAAAACAGACTGCTAGATCATAAAAATAGGATCCATTAAATGGGTTTTGGATGAAAAGTTCCACTTTTCCAAACAGTACAAATGGTACAAAGCATAAATTTTTCTCTTCAGCTCACCATCTCTGCTACCAATGGAACCTGAGAGTTTCACTCAGGATATTCTACTAAAACTGAATTAAAGAGAAATTAAATACACTGTGTGTACTTTCTAAAGCAAGATGGGAGGAACAATGAATGACCCTAATGTCTTCTAGAGTCCCTGGCAATCTTTGATTTCTGTTCCATGCTCCATACCAAGACCAATCATGCTGAATGTATTCCTTAGCTGCAATTATCAAAGTACACCAGCAGTAAGATGTGGAGCTGCTAACAGGATCTGTTCCAATATAAGACTTCCTAAATTTAGAAATTCCTTCAAATCTATTCTATTTTAGGTACGTGGTCCACAAGAGAACAGTGCAGTGCTGAACTGAGGAAACAGAGCAGTGTCCCTAAAGCCATCTTTACTGGAGAAGTAAATAGACTCTCACTCCTGAGAAGCAGCCCCTGTTGCAGCAGCTCGAGCTGAAAACAGCACAGATGACAAATGAGAAAACCCTGTCCCTATTTTCTGCAGCTAAAGCTCCTTCCCAGCTCCTGAGAGTCAGCAGCTGAGAGGAGGCCATGAGGCTGGAGATTGAGATCCAACTCCATCCTTCACTTGCTCACCAAGACTCAAAAGCTGATGAACAGGAAAGGTCATCAGGCCCTATCCAGACAATCACTCCCACTCAGCACTTAAAATAAGGAAAAAAACACACCACTTCCCACCCCCTCAAACAAACCCCTCATCTCAAAGGAGCAAAAATCCCCCACCAAAATTAAAAAAACCCCAACACAACAAATTGAAGGGGCTGCTGGCAGAGAAGCACACTAACCACTGACTTACTGCTTAATCCAGGATTTAGCAAACCATTCTTAGCTCAGCCAAAAAGTATCATTTTGAATGCTGAGATTACAAAGTTTTCACAAGAAACGCAGGGGGGGAAGTGGATTATCAGTGCAAGACGTTTCTCTACAAAGTTATCAGCTGTGCTTGATAACACTGTTTGATTATTCAACAGTGGTCTGAAGCAGAGAATTTCCAAAACAACAACTCAGCTGCAAACTTTAGTCATACAGGATCTACCCACTCATTCCAAAGTCCAGGGCAGAAGGAAAACCATACAGGACAGCATTGTTTAGTTTTCTGCTGCAAGTGTCTGTCTCCTGTAAGGGAGACAATTCCTGTTCCTCTCCAGCACTACTGTCTCATTCAGTGCCTGCCTGTGCATTCTCCCCTCATGAGTTTTGTCTGTCCAATTTTAGTTCAAGTCAGAAGTGCCAAGTGGAGAACTTTATTTCCATGCAAGCACATTTTTGCCACTGATAAGGCAATTCTCCACAGCTGTTGCAATGATCATTCCAACCAAATACTCCAAACTGACTTTTTATTTTTTGGAAGTGTGTAGATGTGTATGTGTACACAGATAACAAATCAAATTTCTCATGCCCTGCCCTCTTAAAACAAGTTACACCACAGCTTGGGCAAACCCAAGAATCAAGGCAAAGAAGGAATTTGATAGAAGAGCAAGTTCTCTGCTATCTCATGATACCCTTATTTTTTTATTATTACATTAATTTAGGAGAAGCATCTTGTTAAAGACTAAAAGCCACCTCACCCCTTTTTGTATTTGAACCACTCCTATGACACAGCAGAGACTCCTGTTACCACATCTGCACCTTCCACCACATCCCCCAAAAAACAAACACACCAAAGACCACCCAAGACTGGTAGGGGGCCACTCTGAGAATCCAAATTCCCACAACTGATTTCAAAATTCAAACAAATATCCCTAAAATGATCTTTTGGTGACAGATGATCAGATCCAAATCACATTCCAGCCAGCCAGCCTGTTAAGTAGTACATTTTACTACAGCCTACTGCTGGGAAATTCATCATTTGAATTGTTCTTCCAGCCCCCCACCCTCAGCTGCTTCTTATCATCCCACTCTTCATCCAACTCAGCAAGAACTGAGGTCTAAGGCTGATGCTGAGGTGGTCACATGAGGTTTGGCAATGCCTTTTTCAAGCACCAACTACTACAAGCTGCAGTAAGGATCCAAATCAGTGACATGTGCTCAGTGCAGCACTGCCAGTTCTGGAAGTTGTTTATTCCCACGTCTTGCAATACTTGACATTCCTAAAAGCCCCATGTCCTAGAATTACTAAAATTGTTATACAAGCTGTCAGTTAAAAAAGTGCATTTCTAAACTTTGCTGATGAAGTTTGAGCTAAAGATCAATTAATACATCCAAACCAGGCAAACTGAGTATGTTTTCTATGCTTTATTAAAAAAAAATAAATAAATGTATTTTTAGTGGTATTTTGGGTATAGGGTTGGTGTGCTACATGACACAGAGCAGCACAGCTCATGGAGAGATGGCAATGTGACCATGTGCATGGATAGTATCTGGTCATCCTCTATTCTTTAATCAAAACTGGTAAAAATTAATCTTTATAGCAGGGGAAAGCATCAGGAAGCTTTTGTCCAGGCCAACTCACCACTGCAGGGCTGATATTCCACGGGCATTACAAGCCTCTTTGGCCCCTCTCAGCCACAGCAAGAAGAATTAACATTTCTCTTTACCTGTTCTACCAAATATCTACTCCACTGCAGCCACTTCAGAAGAACAGGGAAAATTCCTGACAGCCCATCACCACCCTGCTTACAGTGCCAGTCCATACAACCCAAGGCAGCAGTGAACACAAAATACAGTGCTAACAGGCAGACTGTCAGAAATATGAGCCAGAAAACACAAATCTTGCCCCAAAACTATGAGGTGAACTTGCCTACATGCACCATGCCTGCAACTCAGTATCACCAAAATGAGACCTGAATGTGCTGGTATTGACAACAGGAGGCACATTCCTATAAATGCTTTGATTTCTGTGGGATCAATAAGAGCCTCCAATTTATCAAGTCTATTTGAACAGAGCTTAACCCCCCCCACTGTTTATGAGAAACATTACAGAAATATTTACTGCTGTTCCAATTGCCAGCGTTTCACAACACAGAAATGCCTCATCACTTACACAGGCAGACTGGTGTCCTGACCCCGCGCCGTGCCAGCTGGATCGCTCCCCACTGACACCCACTGCATTCCCCAGGCTGCTAAAATGTCAAAAGGAAGAGTGGCATTTGCCTTGAGATTGTTCCCAGAACACCCAGGAGCCTCCAGGAGCTCCAAGCCTTGTGAGGGCACAGCCCTGGGCAGCTCCAAGAGCAGCACAAATGCAGACACGTCCCAGTGCCTGCTCCTGATCCACACTCCCACAGCTTTCCCTTGAAGTGGACTCCAGAAATGTCCCACTGCTGTTTCCCACCAGTCTTTGTGTGTCCCCTAAAAAATTCTGCTTGGCCTAATGTAAAATCTCTGTCTATGGTCCTAAGGGAGAGGACAGAATGCCAAGTGCTGCACCCAAGTCAGGAGACAATACAACTGCAAGTCAGAATTCTGCATTCACAGGTTCAACTGTGCTCCCATTTTGCAATTCAGGCATTTCCTCTCATTGGAAGATTTTCATGGCACCAGGAGCCAAGGTTTTTTCCTTCTTCTAGTAAAGCCCTGCCTCTTACAAACAGCAGAGATCAGACATTTGCAGTCTTAGTATATATTAGATGATAGAAATTAAGAAGGGCATTTTAAAAGACTAAATTAAAAAAAAAAATTCATCACCCAATTACAACTCTTTGTACCATCTTGATCCTACAACTTTTACAGCTTCCTTCTTTATTAGATGTCAACATGACCCTCATATTAAATAAGCCAAAATTAGCTGCTAAAACCAAACTATTTCAGCTTAAGGTGCTATTAAGTTTATTCTTTAGAATATGTAAATATGTCTAGGGTTAAGTGCAGTTATATAAACTTGGAAAAGATGCAAGACAGGCTTTCAAGCACTTCTAGAAAACCAAGTCCTGCTTTCCCTAACTGCAGAGTTCCAGTGGCTTCAGAACAGCCAGACAGAAAAGTTCCCAAGGAAAATCCCACAGCACAGCCTTTATTTACTTCAGTATCTTTCTGACAGCTGTGGAGCACTGCCTGGCACAGGCTGCAAATGAAGTAGGCAAATTTCTTTCAAGCAGACCGATGCAGTTGTGACTGTCCAAAGAACAACCTGGGGATTAGGGATTTCTGGGACATAACCCTGCTCTCCCATCTGAGCAGGCTGCTAAAGGAAACACTGCACCTTCGGGAGGTCATTGTGTCTCCTGTGTGGGACAATGCCTTGAACTGCTTGGCAAGAGAAGGCAAATTTCTCCAACAACCAAGTTCTACATTTGGGAAGCCAGAAGTCGAGGCAGAGTGTGCTGTAACATGTCAGAGACAGAGCCCCGCGCTGCTTCTCTCCTGCCACAGGTACAACTGCAAGTGGTCTGTCATATAAATACCCTCATTTACTCATCCAAGGACTAATCCTAAGATTGGTTTAAGTGCCAGCAAGTGAGAGGCTGATCAACTGACCCACTAAAACCTAATTCTGACAGCTGTTAAGAATCTCTGCTCCTTTACCACAGACTGCCAAGGGCCTGTGGCATTCTCAGGAGCTGAGTCAGCCCTCGGGCTCCTCCAGCTCTTCCCCAGGGGCACATCAGGTGGCCATAAATGAACTTTTATTGATAATAAGTGACTCACAATTTCAGCCAGGGAAGAAATTTCTCCTGAAGGAAGGACTGCTTTGCAAGCAAATATGACACATCAATTGATAAAAAGGAGGGGTCGTCTGAAAAAACCTTTATGGGGCTCTAACACACCCTTCTGCTCCTGTCCTTAGATTTCCAGGGCCTCCCTGGAAATCAACATAGGTCACTCCCCAGGTAACAACACTGAGACAGAAACTCCTGTATATTAAGGAGTTTTTGATGCTTCAAGCTCAACAACTTGCACCAGCTAAAAGAAAGAAGTAAATACTTCCAAGAAGATGTGTACCTTAAACCTGAGGCCATGCAATGCATGAGGATGACTATTGGTTATTCTTTGTTCCATGCAAACAGCTCTTTTTCCTACATACAATCCATGTAGCATGATTTGAATGTATCATTACAAGACAAAGCAGCACAGATGTAAGAACTATTTAAAGATGCCCTTATCCCTCTCCAATCTCTGAGGCATCCACAACCCCTTGCTGCTTGCAGGGTTGTACACTAAAGGGAGGCTGGACACTGGAAAATCATTAAAGTTAATTATTAAAGTTAACCATCAGTGCTTCTAAGGGGAATTGAAATAACTGGTTTGAACTTGATCGTTTATTCCATTATTTTTAGCATAAAATATCAGTGTTTAAAAAAAGTAAAAGGGTGTTCCAGGAGTTCTGATTTTCTGCACAAGGAGTAAGGCAGGCAGAACTTTCCTCAGTCCCAAAGACACACACACACAAATGTGAAGTTTTTATGACAGGACAGATGCACAAGGCACAGATGACAACACACACAGAGCTCCCCCAGCCAGGTGAGAGCTGTGATCTCACATCACTGCCACCTGGCCCAGCAGCCAAGCCACACTCCCCACTGTCCCAGGGCAGCAGGGAAGAGGCCAGGCTGCACAACTCACACCAGGGACTCCTCCCCTCCCAACACCCCACAGCACCTCTGCCATCCCAAGGCGGCGGCATCCAGCACCTGGCAGGGAATAATCCGTGCTGCACTTCCCTAAACTGCTCCAGCCTACACTGACAGCAGCAAGGAAAGGTGCATGACCTCTCCTGGCCTCCAGCAGCTTGTTCCCACCCACACACTTCCCACTCCCACAGAACAGCACCAACAGAACCATCAAGGCTCAGCTGTACCCTGGATGTGACCAGGGAGCCGGTCTGAACTCACTGCACCAGCAAAAAGAAACAAAACCCCCACGCCCCCCCTAATCCAGCTTCATTTTCAAACACCCAGGAGGACAGAAAGGGCACCTGGGATGACTCTGGGTGGCAGCTGAAAGCTGAGCCTTGTTCATGTCAGTTCCTTCAGGCTTTGTAATTACCCAGAGAGGAGCCAGAGGCTGTGCAGGACACAGAGCAGGAGGTGCCTCCTTGTCTCACGGAGCTGCAGGGACACAGCCCAGCCAACTCCACACCAACCTCTGCACAGGGAAACTCTCCTTGCCCACAGGGTTCCTGAAGGCCTGGCTAACACAACTGGCACTAATTCAAAAAACTAATGGCATTAAAAAACCCCTGTAGGAGAGATAAAGCAGTCAACAAAGGAAAACCTGAGCAGACACATGTAGGAATACTAGGAATGAACTTACAGTCCTTTTAAGGATGTACTGCACAACAAGATTCATCACAGATTGCTCTAAATATTTTGGATTTGTTTGAGAAATACACTCTTAGTGGTTTCTTTCACAGAGCTAAGAAGAATGTGTGCCCACTTGATTTGGGAGGCACCATCCCCACAGGGAGCTTTGGCCCAGGACAGCAATGCCCACCCTACTAACCTGAACCAAGAGAAGAACACACTCCTGCAGCAGGTGATAAACATGTGGAGGAGAAAGGAAAAGGAGAATAAATGCAGTTCACTTTTAACCTAGCAGTTCAAGCTCAGGAGCTGCACTCACAACCCAAGAATGCCCAGCAGTGCCCTGCAGCAAACACCCTCTGCCAGCATCACTGTCAAATCCAGCCCTGCAGTGCCAGTGAAGCTCCAGGGTAACACCCAGGCAAACCCTGGATGCCAGGGAGGTTTTATGGGCACAGCCATCCTCATCCATTTGCACTCCTCAAATCCCCAGCCAGCTGCAGCCAGCTTCACCAGGCCCCACAGCAACTCTGGACTGGTGCACATCACATTCCACAAGTCCCACATTCCACCAGGACTGCCTGGCAGCCTCTGCCATAGGTACCAGAAGTTACAGGTAATAAAGGTAATAAAAGTTTAATTTAGGTATATATCAGTTTCCTCCCCTAAGACATGAGTCACCTTGGGCTTAACATTAATCTTGTTCTAGGCCACTGTGGTAGAAAACATTGATGTCGTTGCAGAAAGCATTTGTAATTCCTCTTTCCAATTTAAACTGGCACCTGGAGGAAGCCAGGTTATCAAGCCACACTTACTCCAGTTTCTGCTAGGGTTTTGATAAAGTTTAACCACATGAATCAGTTTCAAATCTCATCCTTTTGAGAGATAATCACTCAACAGATACACTCACTCTGAAAAAAGCAAGTCAATAAAAAAAGCAACATTCAAGTCCGTTTGCTGGCAGAGTTTGAATGGGGGAATACCATGAATCCTTCTGATTTGGAAGGAACACTCTCCATCAAGGAAACTGTTTGTGCTGAAAGGCAAGAGTTGCACTCATCACATTTTGTCCAGCCTGGATTTGCAAGGAATAAGAAGCCTTGATGACATGTGTACTTATTGAGGTGGGAAAAACATTAATGGATGCCTCCAACAGAACAAAAAAATATATATATACACACACAAAAATACAAACACACACACACCTTCTTAAATCTACTTTACACACATCTCTCTTCATGTTTCAACTAAAAACAACAGATGTGGAAAAAAGTAGCCTGATACATGTTTTTTAATGAAACATGGCATTAAATTTAAAAACTAGTGAAAAGAATTTTGTACTGGAGTTGAGATGTGAATGGGGAGTTCAACCAAGCAGCTGTCCTGAAGCATCAGACGTTTTCCTTGGTACCTTCTGACAGATATTATCTTTTAAGAGAAAAGAAAATAACCACTCTGCCCAGAATTCCTCCTACTTCTTTAGTCTTCATTTTTAACTTCAGGGTTAACTTCAAAAGTTAACTTTTTAACATCTCTCCTGCAAAAGATGGATTCAAAGCAAATGGACCCTCCACAATTTTGAGTTTAAACTTGAACATTTCAGCCTGAAGTTCCCAAATCCTAACAAGGCACCATCTGTCAGATGGAGCAGGGTAACACACAAACTCTTGGTCCATCAATGTTCACAAATTTACTTGGCATTTACCATGAACTTGTCCTCTTTTACAATTTTGCTTGGCTAAGGGCTGACAAGTGCTCAGCTCAGCTAAAACTTCTCAAGAGCTCCAGCTGGCAAACAAACAACTCACTAAGTCACAGTGACCCACTTGATTTCAATGGTAGAAACAGATGCTTTGGGCAAAATTATTCAAGTGACAGTGAAACTGGTTTAAATATGTCACACTGAGATCACCAGCAGAAATTCAGTTTATTGCTTTAATGATTACTGGCTGGACTGGTGTGCTTTTCCAGCCCAGATACACTACACAACAACCAGAGACAGGCACAAGAGAATCCAGGCAACCTCCATCCATCTTCTTAAGGTTATTCCTATTACAAGGAGTATTTGGAGGGGGGAAATGATATCTGTAATATGCAAAATGAAATTCTGAGCTGAAGGACAGACAATTAACAGCTTTGTTTGCTGGTTCCTGTCCCCCCATCATCCCTCTCTCCCAGGAGTACAGCAGGTGTTTGAGTTAGAGAAGGAAATCCATGAAAGCTTCCAGCAGGCAGCAGTGACAATCAGCACAAAACTCCTCCTGCATCCTGCTTTTCTCCCCAAGATCCCTTCACATCAGATCATTACTGCATTACAAAACTTCTATGGACACGGTTTGGGGTTACTAGATAGTCACAAGCAACACGAAATACTTGCAAACCCACGTTTTTAAATATAAATACAACCCTTCCCACGCAGGTTAAATCAGAAAGTGTGAAATATTTTAAGTAACGTTAGAATAGTCCAAAAAATCACTTTGGAAAAACCAAAGGGGAAAAAATAGCCTAATATTTAATACAAATGTTACCAGAATGCAAGAGAAATACCCTCGTAAGGCACAGGAACAACTTCCAACATGTGACCCTTGGTTCTCAACAACTTAAAAAACATCACACAGAATTTCAGCTGCTTCATTTCAGAAGGAAAAAAAGGCTGTAAGGAACTGGAGGTATCAGGAAATACTGAGGCATCTCCTTCCAAAACACATCTAACTATTCACACAACGCAAAAATAAACTGGAATATTTATTAGCACGGAGAAACCAAACACAAAGAACATTTACACCTGATCAAATACATTAAACAAAGCAGCTCCACTAATTAGCCTTTTTGATTACAACCACCATGAAGTGACTTTGTGAAACATTAAGGAACAGCATGAGATATACTAGCGGAGCCAGAGGTTCAAATGAAGTGTTTTACTCTAAAAATAGTTGCGTATTTCAAGTGTTGAAGCTGCTCGTGGGCTGGGGCACACGATTATCTGCTTCTGGGAAGCTTCAGCACAGAAATGAACTCACAAGGTCAGGAAGTGAAGAAAGCCCTGCTCTCACACGGCTCTGTTCTCTAACAGCACTGTGAGAATTATCCAGCGTTTCCTTAGGAAAGCACGAAAAAAACAAAACAAAATTGGGATTTCGACGTGGGGTTTTTTTTTGAAGCGGCTGACTACAAAAATCCTTTCAGAAAGCCTGTAAACATTTACAACACAGTATGTGTATTAATACAACATTATTACTTTCAAGGTCAGTATTACACATGCAGTTTCTTGGAGCTACATATTTTGGTGTTATTTTTAACATCTGACAGAGCATCTTGTACTGTTGCAAGCTCTACACTGTTTACAAATACTCCCAGGCTGCAGCTGCTGACTCTACAGAGCGTGTCTTGCCATAGCAAAAAGAGGAGTAATTTTAATTATCCAGTAATGGCATTTTTTTTACAGTACTATAGGCACTCACGTTCTATAGATTGGCTTTGTAATTTTTCCACCTTTTGGCAGTTCTATGGAAAAACAGGATTTGGTTACAAGAATATCCATTTCTACAAAAGGTCAAAAAAGTCCAAGTGCACTTGAGAGACACGTCTAACCCTGGTCAGATTGTGGATGAACTTCACAGCCTCTCTTAGCAGGTGCTATTTCAGGAACCTCCACATTTGGCTTACTTTTTTAAATGGAAATGCAGAGATAAAAAAAAAAAAAGCTGGTTTGAAATCAAATGCCAAGTTTCTGTTTTAATTCTTCATTCTCCCAAAATACTTAACCAGCAGCACAAGAGCAGAAGGTAGCAGTAAACAACTTACCCACACAAGCATTTAGGAACAGCCAGTCAGTCTTTTTCATTCTATTTTTTATTTGCTTTAGTTTTTTGAAGTCAACTTCGAGCTCCTCCTTGCTGCCAACGGCTCCAGCCAATTCGATTCTTTGGAAGTCCATTTTCACATCGGATTCACGTTTGGTTGTTGGTGGAGATCTTCTTTGGCTATTTCCACTACTACAGCTGCCTCTCCACCGAGCCCTGTCCTGCTCGTTGATGATGGAGGAAGCCTCTTCCGTGTCTGCCAGTTCTATTGCTTCGATGTTGTTGGGCCTGGGGTGGTCACACACGACACATTTCCTGGCCTTGGCCCAGTTTTCATAGGTACAAACAGAACAAGTCCAGTGCTGAGCCCTCGTGTTCAGTTTGTTCCTGTCATTGTACTCCTCACAGGGATCCACGGAGAAAGGGACGGGCCGGGAGCCGGAGCCCGAGGACTGAGGGGACTCCGTGGGGCTCCTGGTCCTGCGCTGGGACAAGCACTGGGTACACCTGATAGCTCTGGGCCAGTTCAAGTACGTGCACATGTGGCACGACCATTTATTTGCACTCTCCATGCTGTAGGATGATTTAACCCTCGGCCTTGCACTGGAATCGGGGCATATCAAAGGGCTGCTCCCTCCTTCGGTGCTCGTAGGATCCCAGTCCCTCCCGATGTCGCTGGAGCCACTTTTGAAGGGATCCTCGGTGATAATCGTTCCACTGGGTCTCTGGGCACGACACATGGTGCACTTGATGGCAGAAGGCCAATTCTCATATGTACAATACTCACAGGCCCATTTAATCCCACGCTCTGTCATCGTGCACTCCTGGAAATGAACTGCGGCGGGCGGAAAGCTGAGGGGTCAGAACACACCATCAGTACACAGCGGAGCAAAGGAGCTGCTCAAAACAACTAATGAAGGAGAGTTAACCAGGGGGCATAAAAATCAGGCTGGGCAAACACAAAGTCTTTTTTATTTGATATTACTACAACAACTAAGGGGAGTAAAATCACTATGGAAAGGTAAGACTTGACCTACCGGCGTTTTACTAGTGCAGAAATGAGAAAAAAACCTCAGTCCTGCATTTCTGAAACTCCTCAGATTTGCACAGAGACTTCCAAACAAATTCAGAATACACATTAAGCACTGAGAATACTGGAGAAGAGACCAGTACAGCTACAGAAATGAGTTATAACTATTGAATTATTAAAATAAAACTCAGTATGAATACAGCAGTACAGGAAAAGGAACACAAAGTCTAGGTCCTGTAACAGACCTTCCAGGATTTGGAAGGAAGGAGTGTACCAGGTGGGCAGTTACACAGTGAGCAAGGAGTTCTTTCAGAAAAGGAGGGTGATGGAATTTACACAAAATACATATAATTTGACAATTTTAGAAATGTGCTTAACCAAGAGTAGGTCTTGACTGGACATCCCCCACATCAGTAGTGTTACAAAGTGAAAATGCCACTTGAAAGCAAGCACAAGCTCTGTGTGTTGGCAGCTAAGGCAGTATTTTCATTAATTTCAGTAATTTCAACCCAATTCCAACTCACTTTTTCTCTAATGACGAGGGGATTCTGTCCTCATGCTGGCTCAGACCTTTTCTTCAGATTGCCAAATATGAAGGATGAGACTAAGCAGATAACTATTCCTGTAAACAAAATGAAAACAGACTCATTATAGGTTTCCTACTGGACCTGAGTAACCAGAAAGTTAATTATTAAATGCCACACCTATTCTAATCCCAATTTACTTGGTTAAACCCAGTCATGACCTGCTGAGGCCACGAGAGACTGGTTAAAATAAACCAATATTTATAAAAACAAAAACCCCGTGGCCACACAAGTGGTCAATCTGCTGAAGTAAAAGAAGTAAATCCAAGCAACAAGTTCACACCAAAACATCCAGGAACACTCTTACTGCAATCTGAAACTCTGGATGGGGAAGGCAGAAAAAGCTTAGAGAGCAGAGTAGAGGGAAAGGGTGAGGCAGGTAGATAAAGGGCAAATAGACAAACTCACACAGCATTTTCTCCCCTACCCCAGAGTAGTTACTCAGAGTGTGAAACCCAACAAAGTGCTGGGTTTAGGAATGCAAAACTGATCAAATACAAACTGATATTTTTATCACATCACTTGACTGGCACTTCTTATTTATCACATTGCAGTTCTTTCAGCTAACAAAGCCACCCAGAGCCTAGAAAACTAAAACTCACAAGCTGCACAACAGGATTCAATTCAATTCAAAACCAGACACATCAAACCAAAAATCAGTTAATACCTGTTCCCCAATTAGCCAATGTTTTCCGAGTTAGCACATTCCTCACTG
Organism: Sinosuthora webbiana; assembly: GCA_013397395.1. NCBI lineage: Eukaryota > Metazoa > Chordata > Aves > Passeriformes > Sylviidae > Sinosuthora > Sinosuthora webbiana. The sequence continues at coordinate 485,548 of VXBN01005888.1, forward strand.
AAATACCTTCACACACCTTTTGCTCTGTCAAGGCATAGCTCAAACTTCTACTTGAATTTGTCAGCCTTACTCCCACTATCTCCTCCTGAGGACTCCAGCACAGAACAGGGTTTTTTCCAAGGGCTCAAGTGATCTATTCAGCAGATCAGGTGGCTGCATGAATGAGGGGCTATCGCATGGCCAGGACAGAGGAGAGGCCAGCACTATCCCTTTCCATAGCAATCCATATTTATGCTGCATGAAAGCAGAGGAGCAATCAGGAACACAGAAAGCTCCCTCACACAGCTCAGGTTCCACAGGACTGGTTGGAACAGCCTGCAGAGCACTTCACTCCCACCTCTACCTTATAAAACTGTGCCAGACTGAGGAATGTGCTGAAAAGGCAATCACATCTCCTGCTGCTTCCCCTGCACCATTCCTCACAGATGTCCGTGCCCATTTCGAGTGGGGAGAAAAGGAGTGGGATGGTGCCCACCATGAGTGGGCATGTACCATGGGGTACTCCACATCTGGGACAAAGTAAGTGAAAAATGCACACATATGTACAGGAGAGTGTAAAGTTAATTTGATTTTACTAGAGATGACTTTGCAAAGAAGACTTTTTGGGAATTTTAAGGGAAAAAAGGTTTCTTTCCTTTGCCAAAACACCTCCTACGTGAGTACACTGAGACACCAGGTTTATCTATTCCATTTGGTCAAAGCTTTTCCCTCAATTCCCAAAATAAGGGTTTTAATTACTTTCTTAATGAGCTTCTTCTCTAGAAACAGTAGAGGGTTTTTTAGGAATTAATGCTTTGCAGTTAGAAGCACAAGAGAGTTCAACAGGGTTTTCAGAAAAGAGAAGGCAGGAGCACACTGCCCACTGCCACCAACAGACTGTGCCACCAAGGACCACCCAAAGTGGCTGTCCCAATACTCCACTGCTTGAGGATAATTCCTACTGGAGCAGAAGTTGGTCAGGTTGGAGTAGGTGATGCTTCCCATCAAATCCATAAATAGTGTGTGATGAGAAACTTACTGTACACGGTTCCTTCCCTGCCCTAGTTTGCAAGGCCTTAAACAAAGCAGTTCCCACTGCAGACACATCCCAACCCACATTTGGGACGGGGCATGAAAACAAGGCATCATCTGTTTTAGTGATATTAAGACTGGGAAAGGAGATTGCAGCTCAAGCTGGAAAGCAGCTGGCTGCAAAAACAATCTGAACAAGTCCTGAGATACTACTTGGAAATGAAACAGCTCAGGACATCCCACCTTACAGGAAGGCTTCCATACGGATCACAAGATCAGCTTTTGGAGCTGCAATTATCTTCTGTGCCCCTTAAAAAGCAGATGCTCTCAGACATAATTCTTAGAGAGGCTGAGCATGTGCAGCTTTGAAAGCCTCTGAGATATGAGCTCACCACCTCCCAACACAAGGCCTCGGGTTATTATGAAGTAAAGAATATAAAAAGGCTCAGCAGAGTAATGCAATTTCTCTTCCTTGACAGCTCTGCCAACACCAAGTGCAGTGAGGAAATTCAGCATTGGGTCTTTTTTTTTACTATTTGAATGTTTTTTACTTGATCTGATCTCCAATTCTACCCACCAGGGTAGCTACCCATGGATGGGTCTGGTGGGAGCAGAGTTGGAGGTCAGAGACACCAGACCCACCCAATTTTGTTCGCATCAGGAACTGTGACAGGGCAAGAGGAAATGCTTTCACACTGAAAGGAGGAGGTTTAGATTAGGCATTAGGAAGAAATAGCTCCCTGTGAGGGTGGTGAGGCACAGATTGCCCAGAGAAGCTGTGGCTGCCCCTGGACCCCTGGAAGTGGCCAAGGGGTTTGGAGCAACTGGGACAGTGGAAGGTGCCCCTGTCCATGGCAGGGGGTTGGAACAAGATGAGCTGAAAGGTCCCTTCCAACTCAGACCACTCTGTGATTTACTGGGGATCCAGCATCACCATCCAGCCACAGCAGTGTGAAGCTTATTACATTTTTTCCCAATTACTTGACTCTGTTTTCAAGTCAACTTGTTATTTTAGATTCCTCAGAGAGGAGAAGCTGAATCATGGAGCGCATCCCCTGACAGAGAAATAACAACACAGTGACTGGGAAGTGCAGGTGCGTGCCTTTGTGCCCAAAGAGCGTGAGCAGACAAGAAATTAAAACCCACAAAACTTCAAACAAATTCCAGTTGATCAGTTGCAGACAGTGTGCTGAGTATCTTCAGGACATGCTTGGAGAGTAACTCAATACACTGAAGAGAAAAATATATTTAAGTTCTGATAAATAAGGCACAAAAAACCATCAAAACCTTATCAGATCACCCTTTTACTACATAAAACCAGTTGTAAAAGGTGACCTAGAATAACCAGAAATTTGTTTTTTGCTTAGCTTCCATTTTTAAGAACATTCTTCTTTTTAGGTGCACAGGAAAGCACAAAAGACTGACAGAACTTGGGAAGAAACAATGAAGTTCTCAAACACCACTTCCATGACAGGATCTATTACACTCCCCTCAATTTAATTATTCGCTGTGTCCAGAAGTTGTTTTTCCCTTGGCTCAAAGGAGGAACACCATGGAGCTGCACTTCATTAAAGGATCCAGCCCTCCCTGTAAACAGGCCAGCTGCTGATTTAGACCAGCCTGCAGCAGGGATGTTGTGCTGGGCTGGTGCTGGCAGCTGTGCTGGCTCCAGCCTGACGTAATTCCACCCATCAAATCAGCGTTCCCACCTCGCGTTCACTCTCTCCGTGTCTAGGGATTTTCAAATCAAACTGTTTCTGTGTCCACAGGGGGAAAGTGAGCTCAAGGTGCCAGCTGCAGCCTTCAGCAAGGCTTGCAAGGTGAATCAAGAACCTCCCTCCTTCCCCCCGTGCCCCAAAAGGAAAGGCAGGCTGGTTTATTTTAAAAACACTAAAGCAATTTTTCATGTGAACACAATGAGCAGAAGTATCTTTTTCTGAAAGAAGGGGATCCCGATACCCAACTGCAGAATTTATGAATTCAGCACTTCAGGAGTATAGAAGTAAAACCTTTCACAAACCCAAGCCTGATTTTCCAAGGTGGACATTTACTGACTTTCTTCTCTTACCTTACCAAACTTATTCCACCTTCAGCTATTTGCTCTTCTTTCTCAATAATTCAGTGTAAGCCTCCACAGATCAGTATATTAAAAGCAGAAAGCTTGAACTTGGGCTTCTGTACTTTGATGGGAACTAACAATAAGCTCCATTGTCATCTCTGCAAATTAATTTTCATAAAATTAAGAACCCTGACCTCATCAATGGAACAAACAGATCAGATCAGCACTGAATCTGGAAGCTTTGCAGTAGTATCTACACATTATAATAAAGAATGGAAAAATGATTGTGAAGCCACAAACATAGAAGCATTTTCTACATTAGCCCAAACACACTGAAGCAAGGAATTTAATAAGCAAGCACAGTTTGCTTTGGTTGTTAGGACAGTTCTTTAAAAAACCAACGATTCAGTCCCAAACAGAGCAGCAAAAAGGAGAAAACACTATCTGATCTCAGCAAAAGAGCACTGAAATAACTTTCTGCAAGCTGCCCTTTGAGGTGGGGGTTTTACCTAGGAAATGTTGATTTCCTTAAAGAACACCAGCTGGCTCTTGGCAGTGCTGACAGCAGAACTGCACCCAGACTGCAGAACCCTCCTCACCCAACAGACACAAGCAGGGCTGGGAGGTTTTGGTCAAACTGCATCATCCTCCATCCTCTGCCCCAAACCACACGGGGATCACCCCCGGGGCTGTTCTCTGCCCCAAACCACACAGGGATCACCCCTGAAGCTGTTCTCTACCCCAAACCACACGGGGATCACCCCTGGAGCTGTTCTCTACCCCAAACCACACGGGGATCACCCCTGGAGCTGTCCTCTGCTCCCTCCAGCAGCAGCAGGGACAAGGCTGCTGTCTCCAGAGAAGCACCATCCAGTTCAGACTGGCACAAATCTGAATTCTATTTAACACCCAATCACTCCCATGCACCCCACAACACAATCTATAAACTACAGCACTAATGGTGCATGAGAAGAAAAAACCTGAAAATATTTTAGTTGGAGCTGAATAACTATTTACAATCTGGCACGTTAAGTGACTGCTAACATTTTTTTCAGTGTTGATAGTCCAGACCACCAAAAATACTCCTGACTGCAGATTTTTAGATATGACCTGCCTCACTACCTAAAACTTTTCATCTTATAAGTGGGGAATGAGTTAAAATCCAGGAGACTTCAGCTCTCACAAAGAAACACCGTTCTCTTAACCAAAAAAAGCAGGAAAGTAAGAATTCACTTCTGAACACATTCAAAAGTCTGTTCATTGGGTGAATTCAGATGGGTTTCATTTACATAAAATTAATAAAAAATTGTTTCCATTCTGCTCTCTGGATTCATATCTCATTTCAAAGTGTCTTAAATCTACTTTATTAGGTATTTATGGTATTCAGAAAAATTATGCTGATTTTGCTTCAGCTTTCTTTTCAATATTCTATTCACACTTCCAGCCCAACTGCTGACTTTTCATAAGCAAAAGAATTTATATGCAGCTTTAATGCAAGAGGATGTCCAATTCTGCTAATGCTCCATGCACTAGGAAGGAAAACATCTGGGAGGTTTCTGATCTTTGGAAACATCTGAAATACAAGACTGACAATGAACTTTATGATTAGGTCTATAACTTAATGTAAACGGACACTTCTGCAAAAGCTGGAAACTCATTACAGAATTAACAGATATTGGAGAATAGTAAACATTTTCTCTTTCTGCTGCCTTTTTTATTTTAATGTTTATCTCTTGAAGCATTTCTGTGCTCTTAACACTGCAGTTAACCTGCTTGTGTAACTTGCACGGAGCAAGTTTGCATTTTATCCATTACTCATCTCAAATGGGTCAAACTCCATCGAGCTCTATTAAATTTGTGACTAAAAGCTAGGAAAATCTTAACTGCTGAAAACAACCTAGGAAAAAAACCCAGGAGCAGCAGCCTGCAGCTCAGTTCTCTTTCTTTGTCAGGGTTGCTTTTTTGTTTCGTTTGAAGCTCAATTAAAAGTGAACAAGTGTCCAGAGGAGATGTAACTGCACATTAGGATGGACTAAATAGGACCAACTGCTTAGAAACCAACACCATTTGGGCAAACAAGGGTAAGCAGTTTAACAGTTACATAATGCACAACATCTCCCACACAATACTAATCAAAACCCAGGCAAAACGACTTAAAATAATGAGCTATGAGAGAACATTTGCATAAATACAGCCAGCAGCATTTAATGAATTTGACCATGAACAGCAACAGATGAATGCTGACTTAAGATCTACAGTAACAGACGTACACAACAAAACAAGAGAACCGTTAAAACTTCATTTTCAAAAGACATTAGCCTTGGACAAAGTACAGAAGTTGAACAAGATGTTTCTTTGTAAAAAGTGAGGTCAACTAGAGAAACAGTTTATCTGTGTTTAGACTGTGCCTCGAGCAGCAGAGCCATCTCTGTTTAGCTCTCAGCCATCCTCTCACACGAGGAGGAAAACCAGATGTCACGCTCTGACTGGAAACACACCGCGCAGTCAGACATCGAAACTCTGAATGCTCAAACCTGTCCAGTGCAGGAACATGACACCAAAACTTGGACATTTCCAAGTAATTATCCCCTGGACCTCCTCAGTCCCGGCTGGCTGTCAATTAGAGCAGGGCTGCACAGGCAGTCACCATGTGGAGGAGGAAAACCACCTGCCTCCAGAGGAAACGTGGGGACACACGTGGAGCATCCACTGCCGGGCACTTTGCTCCTCACTGAGGACAAGCCACGCTCAGACACGGCCAGGGACCGCCTCTGGTACAAGCATTTGCCATTGGAATACACTTAAGGCAAGTCCCGGTTCAAGTGAGCCAAATAAACCACTCTCGTTTTATCCAGTCCTTCCTAAGGTGCTGGCAAGGCAGCAAAGTATCAACGAGAGGGAAAAAGAAAAAAAAAGACACAGTAGCAAAAATGTTATTATCACAGCACACAAAGTCCACTGGTGTGAATGCTGCTGCTTAGCACAGGGCAAAGAGCCAGTGACAAATATCACAGGGAAAACAAATCCAAACTCCTTCTAGAGACAGTGATACCAATTCTTTTTTTTTAACCATATGATTAGTAATCTGTATTTTGGTCAGAATCCATTATCTCTGAGTTAATCACTGCAGGGCACTCTGTACTCCTGGAAAGTCTCAGAATAAAAGCTTTAAAACAGTAATAACAGGTTCTGAGGTGGGAGTAAGTTTCTACTAAAGGCAACACCGAACAATCTTCTTTAAATAAACCCTTTAAAAGCCATGAGGTGACAACTCTTTTTTACCCCTGCCAAGCTAAACAGTAACGGGGAGGTCAAGAATAAAAAGTAACTAGTCCAGCAGCCCATCTGAGCCCTTCAGCAAGACACGAATGAGTTTCTCAGCAGGCACCCAGGAAGGGGAAGCCTCCCCAGGTAAAACCTAAACCCACTGGCCCATCTGTCAGACTCTGCCAGTGACAAGCACAAGTCCAGGACAAACCTTGACTGACCAGGGCAGTGGGAACCAGTAAAAACCAAAAGTGTATCCCCAACACTCCCTGAAGCCAAGAGCTGTACATTGAGGCTGTTCCAGGGGAGTTCTGAGATAACAGCAGGAATAAATAAGCTGTCTCCACAGATCCCTGCTCACATACTGGGGAGATGATTGGAGACCCAAGGAATACTTTCAAGCCCATTAGCCTGAGCACAAGTCAAGCTCTCACAGTGCACTTATGGTCCCAAGAACCACAAAAAACAAGATTCTCTCATAAACCGACAATCATAAAGCAAACTTCCTATTTTCTGCTGGAATTACACATATTTAGGAGATTTAGGACAGATGTTTTTCTTCCCAGACAATCAACTGACTGCACCAAGAACCACAGAGTTTTTAAATGGGTGGACCTATAAAAGTGTGTGGAAATTAACTCAAAGACTACTGAGCAAAATAGTTCTAATACACTGAAAAAAAACCCCCACAAAAACACAACACACCCCCTAGATCACTCAAGTTTATTTTTCCTTCCAGAGTCACATAAAGCATGGTTCTGACAGTTTTCTTCAGCTCAGGAAGCCCAACTCCTGAATATCTAGACATTACCAACATACCTTCCTGAAGTTCCCTAATGTCCACAAACTCCTCAGTAACCCCAACTGCCTTTGATTTATTAAAAACAGCTTCTCACGACCAGATGCTGAATCAAAGTGAAGTCAAAGAACCACATGGAGGATTTTAAAACCTTAACATTTGGTTGAGGTAATGGCAAACATAACCCAAATCAACCAGCAGCCTGTCCTGGCTTCTGGCACAGGAGGGAGAGAAGAGAGGACTGCAGCCTCCTCACTCAAAAATCACAGTTCCAGACACAAGTCCTGCTTTCCTCATTTACAGCCCCCTTAATTTAAAATTTGCAAGCCATTCTCAGAAAAAAAAATCCAACTTAGTAGACCATAATAAAAAATAAACAAACAAGCAAACAAATAAAAAAAAAAACCCAAACCACGCAGGAGTATCCTTGTCTTAAGAACAAGCAGAAGAGATTACATCAGGACAAACCCAAATAACCGAAGGGAAAAATGCCAACTTAATTACATCTCCTGTAAAGTAGGAAATGCAGAAGGGCTGCAAACTTGGCTGCTTCCTAGGCAAGATGCTCTGCACACACCAGTCACTACCAATCTTTCCACTGTATCACCTCCCCATGTTCCCTGTAAAAAATCTACTATCCCTTCTGCTTTCTTGAGCCAGGGATTCCGTATGAGCCCCCTCCTGAAGGCACTTCTCTCTTCAAACATCACTGCCCTCATTCCCTGCTCTTCACCAAAGGAGTTTCTGCATAAAAGGGACATCAGCACAGGAAAAAAAAAAGTTATTTTGAAAAATGCCAGGTGGACACAACTGCAGTTTGAGTAGAGAGCACCTGCCCATGCCACAAAAGAGGGAAACACAAAATCATAAATATTATTATAGATTAACACACATTCAGATAAGTATGACAGTTCTTTTTTAAAGCATGTTAACTGGCAGACCCCAAAGAAGTAATTATTAATCTTGCACATCAAGAAAGCTCCAAAAGAATTAACTACAGAGAGCAGCTGTGCTGCAGCCACCAAAGATGCAAAAATGAGCACAGTCACAATCCTGAGCAAGCCCCAGCCGTGACAGCTGCACAAGAAATGCCATGAGAAGCACCAGCAAAGTGCCTGCATCCAAAATGTTTGAAATCTTCATTTGAAGGCAGACGTTTTTAAGGTGTAACAAATTCCATTGTTACTGCCATTACAAAGTTACAATTCTCTGTGTTACTAAACTGATTTTACCAAGCTAAGCCATCTCACAAGGGAAATGGCAAACTCCTCATCAGCTGTGTTGAAAAAGAATTCTCTTTTCAACTTTGCCTTGTTTCCCTCCTCGTACATGACACTATTTAAAAAAAAATAAAAAAATTAAGAACCCTGTTACAGCTAAGCCAGCCATTTTCAGCTGCCAAACTAAAGTTTAGTTCCATTTTAGTACCAGGAGACTGTGGATCATAATTCAGGCAGTTAAACTGAGGATTACTTGTTGACATCAATTTTTGAACAGCCCAAAAATAACCCAGTCTTCAGATTTTGGGGGGAGGAAAGGGCATGAGATTACCAAGAGAACTGGCAGGGGCAGTTTAAATGCTCTGCTGTGATTAACAGAGGGCACATCACGACAAAGGATGTATTGATCTGAAGTTGTGCTGGAACTGATGGAGCTGGAAAGAGAAACATTAACACCCAAGTTAATGCCACACGAAGGAGCCGGTAAATCTCACTTTAAAGTGCCTGAGAGAACATTTGATTATTTGATTGACTGCATCAAAAATAACCTCCCATTCAATCAGTAAAGTATTTCCTACTTACACTTCTGGCTTATTTACAGATCCTTCTTGCAAAGGGCGCCCAAGCTGGGTGGGAATTCCTGTCCCCGAGGAATTTACAGGTCAAACAACACACAGTGAGAACGGCCACACACGCAGCTAAAAAGGTCCCCTTGACCCATTCTGAGCTGGAATTAGGCTCCAATTAAAGTCACGCTTCTGTGATGAGCCCTGTGGATGCTTTTGTGCCACTCAGCGCTCCAATTACATTAATATTTGTAATTATACTTCTGAGAAAATGCTAATAGACACAACTCCGGGAGAACAGATCACAGCCTCGCCGGGTCACCCGCACCTGCCTGCCCTTGCTTCGGCAGCAGAAGGAAAGTAAAGGCGACAATTTCTTTTTCCTTCAAGAGAACTACACATCATTAGAGTTTCACAAACGGCCCGAAAAGCAACGCATCCAAAGGCTTTATTGTCTCTGAATGCTGTGACAGACTTACACCAGAGGTGATCCTTCACACGTGACAATGCCAGACTCCACACACAGACACCAACTCAGCCTGGCCTTTGGGAGGAGGACAGCAAGAGTTCCAGAACACAACCTGCTGCTCACCTGTCTCCCCCTCTCTGAGAAACCCCTGAAAAAGGGGGCAAAAAAGGAAATAAACCTCACAAATCTCTTCTGCGGTCACCAAACACCAACAGGCACATGGAAAAACAAAACTAATTACCACAGACCCCTCCTGAGCTACTGTTAAAAGGTTCTGCTCACACCAGAGCGAGTTCTAAGAAGAGAAAAGAGGGAGTTACCACACAGAAGACGTCTCACCTTTCAATTTTTGCACCAACAAACTCATCAAAGCACTCGACTCACATGCCAGCTCCACCACTTGTGACACGGCAGGCAGCTGGTGAGCTGTTCAAGCACAGCACAAAGCCCGTCAAACAACGTTTGTTTACCACATCAACCCCCAAGAATTCCAGAAAAAGTTGTCATTATCGCCATCGCTGAAAGTCACCGCGGCAGCAGAAAGTTCTCAGCAGGCGGGCAGGTGCCAGCCGTGCAGGACACCCGGGTCCATCTCCTCCAGCGCTTCTCCCACGGGAGCGCTGCCGGCTGCGGGGACGGGCTGACGGTGTCACTGCCAAGGAAGGACTCGCAGACACATCCAGAGGACTCACAGACACATCCAGAGGACTCACAGACACATCCATGACCTCCGCAGACGAGTTTATCTCATCCTGCCAGGAAGCTGCAGCAGTCTGGGACCGTGCAGGCAGACAGGGAGGCGCTGGCAGCGTGCATTACCAAGGTCTGCCTTGCCCCTCAATCCAACTTTTCCTAATTTTTGTTTAGACTTCGGGTCCCAAAGACGAGCTCGGTTTTGGAATACTTTTCAACACTGCGCTTCACTTCTGATAAAGCATCGACAATACGCGATCACGGAATCACAGAATGAATCAAACAGGGTGTTTTGGGCTGGAAGGGACCTTAAAGATCATCTCGTTCCAACCCCCTGCCGTGGCAGGGACACCTTCCACTATCCCAGGCTGCTCCGAGCCCCGTCCAGCCTGGCCTTGGGCACTTCCAAGGATGGGATAGGCAGGATCATGGAAGTTCTGCTCCCCAAAATCCACAGACACAACCCATCGCTCCCATCACCTACTCCAGCGCCGCGTGCAGATCCACACAGGCACATCCGAGCACGAATAAAATCAGACCAGGAGGGTGGGAAGAAGTGGGAGGGAGGCAGCACAGGCATGATCTCACCCAGGCACACCGAGGCACCACAGCCCGGGCTCCGGAGCAGCAGCCACGGGAGGAAAAATCCGAGTTTCCTGCCTTTGTAGCGAGGCTGTGCCAGCCTGCCTTCCCTCAGCAAGCCGTTCCAGGCGGGACACCGATGGCAGCGGGATCTGGGGCCGCTCCGAAGGCGCCTCCTCAGAGCCCCCCCGACCCCGCGGCGGGTCCCGGCCGGCTCCGGCTCAGCTCCCCCCCGTTCCCCCCGGCCCCCCCTCGTCCTGCAGCGCTGCCCGAGGAGGGCAGTGAGAGCACAAGGGCTTTACCTCTCCGCCGGGATCCGTCCCTCAGTCCCTCAGGAACAGGCTCGGAGCACTGGGAGCCGCCTGCGCCCCGCGCCGCCCCCC
>VXBN01005888.1:497028-556333 GCA_013397395.1 Sinosuthora webbiana
CCCTCGGCACCCCGCCACCTTCCCCGAGCCAAACATGTGCCTGGGTTGCCGGCGGTAACGCGCACAGCGTTGTGGAGCGGAGGCGACAGCATCCTCCCCGTGGTTCCACGTACCGCGGTACGGGGTGTATGGACATCGGAGTTTCCTGTGGGAATAATCCCTCAAAAAACCTCCTTGTGATGGCACGTGGCCAGGCAGCGGCCGTGGAGAGCGCTGCTTTGTGGCAGCTGGTCACAGAATGTAATAAATGATCGAATCACTGAGGTTGGATCGAATCACTCAGGCCATCGAGTCCGAGCTGAGCCTGAGCCCCACCTTGTCCCCAGCCCAGAGCTCTGAGTGCCACATCCACGCTTTCCTTGGACACCCCCAGGGATGGGGAGGGGACCACCACCACTCCGGGCAGCCCTTTCCAAGGTTTAATCACCCTTTCTGTGAAGAAATTCCTCCTAATGTCCAACCTGAACCTGCACTGGCTGCAATTGAAGGCTCCGTCCTGTATTTCTTATCAGCGCTCGGAGAGTATTTTTCTATGGAGCAACTGAAGGAATTAATGGGAATCCAGAATCCACCAGTGCCATGGTCAGCTTGATCTGGTGGTGTTGGGTCATAGGTCAGACTCGATCTCAGAGGTCTTTTTCAATCTAAATCGATTCTGTGAAATAAATTTTAAACGTTTCCTCCACATGTTGATTCCAGCCGTTCCTGACTCGAGACAGGGAATGTGTGGGATGGGAGTTCAGGATGTCCCCATGCCCAAAAGGACTCATCCAAGCAGCAGCCCTGCAGTGCAAAGCCCATTTCTCTTCTGAGAAGGAAAGGCCAGCAAAGCAGCTCTGCCAGCCCTTGGGTTCAGTCCTTGTGCTGGCTGTGCAATATTTTTTTTGCTTTCCACTCAAAAATTGCGAGACTTCATCTTCCTTAAGCTGCCCTCGTAGGCTCAGTGACAGAAAATGTGTATTTCTTCACATCCTTGCTTTTCCCTTGTGGGTTTTACATCATTTAATACTTGATTTTTTTTCCCCCCATTGCAGTTACTACTTTTTATTTCAGGCTTTCTCAGATGTTTTAGCACTTTCTTATTTCCATGGTTTCATTCCCCGTTCCCAGACTGTGTTAGATAATGCCTGGGGCTTGGTGTTGCATTGAGAAACTCATCCAGGACCCGCTGGATCCATCCCTTCTCCCTCAGTCAGCATAAAAGAAAAGCACCTGAGATGTTCCAGCCGAGCAGTGCTAGAGAAAATCCCTTTGTCCAGCAAGCAAACAACCAGCACTGGAGTCAGGACGAGTAAAATGTAATTACTTACGGAGACTGAAATAGAAATTTGTCTTCATTTGCAATTAAATTAGTTTGCTATAAACATCGAGAACTGTTGCAAGGGGAGGGTAATGTGATTTCTCTCTGCCAGACTAATTATTTACTAAATTCTCTTTCTGACTCCACTGAACAAGTTGGTCCATTTCTCAAAACACAGCTGTAGAAAAAAGGGGGACAACTTTGGTTTTGGATAAGACTTGGATAAATCATGTAAAATAAATATTTCTTATCTTCAGGAATTTTACCGTCTCTGCACTTAGAAATCATCCAGAAAATGTATCCCTTGCTCTTGACATCTAGGCAGGATGATGGAAAAGCTGTTGGGGTAAATTCTAAACACTGCCCCAACTGTGCAACAATGGAAATGTCCAGAAATAATTGTTACAGATCTGACTGCATTAAAAGATATGAAGATACAAGGAATATCTTAGAACCACAGACTCACAGAGGGGCTTGGGTTGGGAAACATGGTATGACCAACTGAAGAAAAAAGAATTCTGAAGAATTCTATGGTTCTAAGAGATTTTAATCTCTGCACAGTTGGTCTGCAGAACAGCAGCATTCTGAGTAGCGAAAGAGGTCCCTGGATAGTATTCGAAGGAGAACACGTGGTCAAATTGAATTTGAAAATATTTACCAGAGCAAAAGCAAATCCTGGGCTGCATCTCCCAATTACCTGACATTTTTGATGTTGGTGACTTTATTGCTCAGGCCATGTCTTTGGCTTTAGCTCAGAAAAGCTGCCGGTGTCTCCTTCCAGGTTTACCTTGCGGGACTTTGCCATTTGTTCTAGACTTAAACAATAAAATACAAGAGGAGTGACCTTTCAGCAGTTTAGAACATTGATATTTACACGTGTAATTTATCCAAGAGGAGCTTTCAGCTTTCTAATTTGGAGAGAAATCAAAATCTACATGACGTGATAGTCCAGTCCTCAATAGATTTGGTATTTGATCACCTTTTCTTTTTTTAAATGTCAGAAAGATAGGTCTATTTTTGTTAGAGGTAGCAGAAGTTGTAAGCAAGTACTAATTTCCTATATCCCACCCAAAATTTTCATTTCCTTTTACCAGTTTAAGGAGAAATTTTAACTCCCTAGGAAGGAATTTGGAACAGTCATACTCATTTGACAGCTGAAGCTGTTATTTTGGGAACCTTCCTTTGCAGAGCTGGATTTGCTCAGCCTCGCAGCTCGTGTGCCTTCACACCGAGTTGTACAACTTGCCCCTTGTGCTTCACAATAAACCCGTGGCAGAACCATGAGATAAAAAGATCATTTACACATATATGTGTTCCAGCTTTCTTTTTTGCCCACTTTTCAAACATCATAAATCCCTGTTCTTCTAACTCCCCACCTTCCTTAGCCATCCTAACTCTAACCCCCTTTCTTTCTGTTCCTCCAGAACAAGAACTGATAGTAAATCTCCTTGTCAGAGCTCACAGATTTGATAAAACCCAAGCAACGTGCCCAAACGATGTGATTTTGCAGGGACATCCAGCTCAGAACCCCGTGGTTCCCATCCTTGCCAGCCTGGAGCTGCCCCAGCAGCCTGGAACCCTTTGTGCCTGCGAGGTGTGAGCCTTGCAGGCAGCCAGCGAGGCAGATGGCTGGGAAGTTCCCTTCCTTTCCTACAAAGAATTGATAAATTTAGGATTTTTTTCGGCGCAACCCTGAGTTGCGAATTGCCGCTGTCTCCTGTTAAACACGAGCGCTTTTGCCTTACAAGATGCCCTGATTTTTTCTGTCCTGATGCTCGCTGTTAGTAAAAGGCCTTTCCCTCAACCCTCCCTGACATTTCTGTTCTGATTCACCCTGTTTATACCCGAGCAAATGATACCCAAAGCTATAATTAGAAAGCAAGCCTTGAAACATTCCAGAGGAGCACATTTGTTGCGTGTAGTAACTGGGGGGGGGACTCAGTGACACAAAATTGTGGTTTAGGTAAGCCAAAAAAAAAAAAAAAAAAGACAAAAACCTAATTATTTTCTGCTGGCATGGAGTGTTTTTGTGCTGCAGCAGAATTACCTCAGCTTGAGTGCAAAGATTACATCTAGTTAGTGATGTCTAAGTGCAGATCTTGCTCTTATGTAATTCTCTTTACCCTGGTAACTCCTCGCTCTCAGGCAGAGCGCTGGCTCCCATTAGGAGATTCATCCCCAGCTTATCCAGGAGCAGGGATGTACGTGCTCACCAGATGGTTATTTCTCACTAGCTGAACTTTGGATATGCAGAGCTCCCTACTCAACCAGCTCCTCAGATCCTGCTCTTGCTGTTGCTTTATCCTGTGTTTTCAGGAGCAAGGAAGGCTTGCAACACTTAGATAAAGGGCGAGGGATAGAAACGCACAAAAATGCAAAGGAAGCACAGGTTTTGGATTGAGAACAGAATGTTTTAAATGGCTCGCTGATTTGTTACCCGTTTTCAATCCTCTGAGTCAGCCTGAGCCCTCACACCCAGTAAATGCCATCCTTGGGGCTCCTTTTCTCATTTTTATTTGAATCATTAAAGTATTCAACTATAGCTAGATCACTATCCCCCCTATCCAAGCAAGGATGAAGTCACAGGAGGCTGAATCACAGAACTTTGGGTTGGAAGACACATGAAAGAACATCCATGGAGCCAGCAAGAGACCCCTCACAGCTCTCCAAGTAATCAGTGTGTGAGGGCGATTGTTTCAGGGCCAAAACAGCCAGGAAAGATAAATAAGATAAACAGCCAGAGAATAAATAAATCTAGCTTGGAAAAAGTGGGCAGAAATGTCTCTCAAGTCCACACTCTGAAATGTATTTCAGTAGCAAAAAATAAAAATGTTCAAAGTAGGGAGCACTTGCATTGAAGTCTTCCACATTCTCATGTTTTTCTTGCTTCCTCTCTGATTCCACCTGGGACAAAGGAAGGAGGTGAAGGAGTAAATCCATCAGGACGGGGCTTTCCAGCTGAAGGCTTTGAGCCCTGTGATCAAGGAACCCTCAGAAGCTTTCCTCAGCTGGGCAGACCTTGTGTAGGTGAAGGAGTCTGTGTCCCACAGAAAGGCAGCACACGTGGAGGAGAACGCAGAGCTGGGATGGCGTGGCCGCCTTCCAGCGCTCCCTGTGGATGCGGAGACTCCACGAGGCTGCCGGAGCTGCCCGTCCCAGATGGTGAGCGCAGCGTGCTCCAGCGGGTCTGTCACAGCACGGGAATGCAGCGGGGAGGACAGAGAGCAGGAAAAGAGAGAGAGGGGGAACCCAGGAAAATGTGTGAGGCAGGGTCTTAAAGGGGAAAGAAAAATAGAGCAGGAAAATGCAAAGAGCTCTTTGGATGCGCTCTGGAAGTCGTCAGGGACGACGGTGACAGGTCACAAGGCGACTCTAAAAGGACACGGCAGCCTGAGTTCCTTCAGGGCCATGTGAGACGTTTATGAGGACTCGAGACAAAAATCCATTTTTAAAATGGACTGAAATCCATAAACTTAGTGCTGTACAGAAATGTCAGGTGTAAAGAGCCTGGTTGGCCCTGTGCAGTGGCCACAGTCTCCCTTGCCATCACCACTGACACATTGAGCTACCACCAAAACCAGGACACCTCCAAAATGCTTCTGGCAGCAGAAAAACGTAGTGTGGGATCAGCAAAACACTGACTCCTCCAACACTGCCAACTGGGGCTGGAGGAGATGAAAATACCACATTATGCTGCCACTGGGTTGGATGCTGGGTTAGGCAACCCCCTCCTGTGACTCCCGGCTTCTGTGAGCCCCCTGATGGCATCACCCCTCCCCAAACGCTGTATAAAAGCCAGAGATGCTAAACCCACTGGCTGTGGAGCTGAGAGGCAAAAACTCAGACATTTTTGTGCTTTAGGAGAGCCCAGCCCTCCTCCTGTACATCAAGGCACCATTATCAGGTGGCTTTAATATGCCCCAAAGTCGAGCCAAAGCTGTTAGTGGTCGGCAAAAGTGAAAATGGGATTTATCATAAGTAAGACTTTCCAGGAGCACACGAGGCAGCAGAGAAGGGACATTCTGTGTCTGGTTTGCAGAACACAGTGCATCATGCCCAGCATAATCAGCGCCAGCTAATCAGATTATTTGATGAGCCAGAGGGAGCAAAATCTATCTTTGAGTTGACGTAATCCACCAATAGACTGCTTAAGGATTCTGGATATTTTCATTCTGTGTCTCAGAAGCCTTTCTCTTACCTATTTATCGAGACTTATCCTTTTTATGAGCAAATCTAGGATTAAACACAGACAGCTCAAATTAAAACCAGGACACAGACCAGGTAAGAGTGAGATTCCAACAGAGCAGTGCCAATTTACCACAGTACTGGCTCAGCAGGATGGTGAAAGAATATCAGGGATACTTCAAAGTCATTAGAGGAGACCTTGGATGGTAACTGAGGAAGATAAGGAATACACAAGTCTGGAATTAAAATGGGGAACAGACATTTTTTCTGGAACATCGTGAAATTTTGGATGAAGTTTTTTGTTTTAATTCAGGCCTAGCCTGATCCATAAATTCTTATCACTTTAATATGATTTAATGTATTTTAGAGGCGTGTTCTGTAAAAAATCTGTACCTTCTCTTAGCCTTCTTCATTACAAATAGGCAGTTTCAACAACTGCATAAAAAGTAGCTTTCCATCTTATTCCTAATTTAATCTCGTCTAGCACGGTACCTCATAATGCTTTGCCTTATTTATAGATACAACGAGGGGAACAGAAAAATAAATCATTTTCAAAACAGATTACTTTTCTGGAAGGACGGTTCTTTGATTGCTTTTATTCCTGACTTTAAAAGAAAATAATTTAGTAATTATAGCTTGAGCAACTATTGTTTACTTGTATCAGGCCTCACAAAAGCTGCTGTGCCTGCCTTTCTTGTATGTTGTGTTAAAAAGATGGGTAGAAACAGAATAAAATAATTGCAACAGAACGTTGCCTGGGATCACTGTCTCCCTCCCACTGCACAAAGAGATGCTGGAGCAAAGCTGAGACATTTACTGAGCAGCAGGAGGTCATTAGCTTGTTGTCAGTCCTCTCTCCACTGACAGCCTGACATGGCTGTCTGGTAGGTAAGCTGCATTATAAACAGGCTTTTTGTAACACACGTTTCTGCTTTCATGTGAAAAGTAGGCTTGATGTCTCCCAAATAATCCTTGCCACCCCGAGAAATTACAGATTTTGTGTTTCAGGAACGTGTTGCTTCAGTTTTCCAACCACACGTCTCAGCTGCATCTGAGTCTCTCTTGCCTAAGCCCTTTGAAAGAAGTTTAAGCTTCAAAAGCTTCCACTTCTGTGACACAGCCAGCTCTGGAGCTGCCCATGTCCAAACACAGCTGTAAATTTACAGGGCTCTCACACCAAAGGACGATTTCGAGCATCTCTTGGGGATGTGTACAGCTGAAGTTGTTTAAATGTTACAACGACTCAGATCTTCTGTAGAGGTCAGAGTGAGGACCGAGGATCAGAGGATTCAGGAGGATATTTAACTGAGGAGATATTTAAGTGAGGGGTGAACGATTGCTGCCCTAAGCCAGCCAGGTCCGTGTGTAACCATTCCTTTGTACATCTCATTACTGCCCAAGCACCACGGCACCTGAGAGGCCGAGCCACTGACTTAGCTTTGCCCAATGCAATTCAGCTTAATCAATAAAACCAATTTTACAAAATTGTGCAAAATGTTGTGGCACTGCTGGAACAATTGGAAACTGGTGGAGCTGCTCGTTCTCAGGAAGGTCACGTTCCTTCACTGGATGTGGAACCTTTGAAATCCTTGGCCAGGAGAGATTCATGTCCTTTTCTTCCCGGACATGGCTTTCACACAGCCCAGCTTCCCCAAGGCTTCCCATGGTTCCTCCCTCTGCCAAGTCAACTTTTACAGTCAAGGGGCCTGGGCAAACACCCAAGGCCTGGGGAGAAAGTCCAGATTTGGCCCATTGTCCACAAGCCACGTTTCAGTGGTAGAGCAAAATCACATTGCATTGGTTGTATTAGGAATATTGATTACACAGATGGTCATAGAATCACAGAGCGGTTTGGGTTGAAAGGGACTTTAAAGATCATTTGTTCCAACCCCCTGCCATGGGTAGGGACACCTTCCACTGCAGCAGGTTGCTCCAAGCCCCATCCAGCCTGATGCAGATGAGAGTCCAGGCCACCCATGTCAGAAGCAAAGGCTGTTCAGATGAATGGGGCTGATCACTTGCATCAAGTTCAGGAGTTCATTTCTCAACTGGAGCCCAAACCTGTTTGGATTAGAGCTTTCCAACCACTCTGCCCGATGAAACAGAAGTTCTGCCATTTCATTTTGTTGCTGTTTCTCTTATCTTGCCATCCTGGCTTTGAATTTTCACTCTCTTATTCCAAGTACACATCTTGCCCGATTTGCTTAATCTTCAAGAGTTTTCACAGTGTCCCCAGGCACTCAGGGAAAAGGCCAAGTGAGCTGGGCTTCCCTCAGAGCACACGGCTCCAAAGCTGAACTGTGTTCATTTCTTGGCTGTCTTCCTCTCACATCAGAGAATATTCCAAATAAGGCCTCACTGGTGTTGCTCAGAATCAAAATAGCTCCATCTTATTTAGGTTTGATAACCCCTGGAGAAAAATCCCTTGGTCTTTGGCTTCCCCTCGGAGCTGTTGACTGCCTCGGCATATGGTCCTGTTAGATCTTCTCAGTTAAACACTGTTACATCACAGTTCTGTCAGCTGTCAGTATTTTAATGTTTTTCTTGGAATGTGTGCTTCCTGTCCTAGGCCTTCTGCCTCTAGAGTCAAGTGATTAAGTTAGAATCGGAGGTTTTATTTTCAAAGTAGATTTCTAATCCTCAGTGTAGCACAGAAAAGCATAAAATATCGACTAAGTATAAATAAAGGGTTCAGAAACTAAAAGCAAAGACAAAAAAAGAACCACAAATATCAGTTCCTAAAACTCATGAGTTAAAAATATAATTCCAATGTTTTGGAACAAAGCTAACCAGCCGGTGAAGTTTTTCCCCAAAGTTTTTGATTGCCAGTTCCAGAGTGCAGAAGGCACTTCTATTTGTGCCAATGCTGGATCGATATCCCAGCTCAGCTCAGAGGGATGAGTGGATTGTCTCTCACCAACAGCTCGCTCAGGCTGAGTCCTTACATCTAATACTGATCATTGGGCTTCCTGAAACACTCCAGGAAAAATAAGGAATATCAGCATCTGCATTCTGGGTGACATTTTGTGTTGTTGATTTCCCTCATCTAACAGAATACCTACGTAATCCTTTTCTTGCCATGCCCTCAGGCATTGCAGGTGGATTCATGGCTGCTGTAGCCCATTCCAGAGGTGTCTGTGCCACAGCTCTGGCTATGATATTGTTTTTGTACTTGTAGGTGTTGCCTGCAAATTTACAGGGGCTTGGAGTCAGATGTGTATCGGATAATGCCACAGAGTCACAGAGAAGCAGGCTGGAAGGGACCTCAAGGATCCTCTGGTCCAGCTTTTCTTGGCCAAAGCACAATCTAGACAAAATCTGGTCAGATCAGGGCCTTGTGCCATTGAGTCAGAATCCTCCAAGGATGGAGATCCCACTGGTGGCTTCTCTGAGCCCTGTTCCAGGGTCTGACTGACACTGATTATTCTTTTCCTGATAAACATTCTAAGCTTGCACTTACTGTCTCCAAAACATGCACACTCTGCCCCTTTTCAGACCCAAATGAAGTTTAATTGAGTTTGTTTTCCTTGAGAGATAATGTGACTAGAGAGCATGAAGTCCCAAATTTAGTGAGACTGTGTGAAATAAAAGAGATTATGGATTAGAAACACAAGCCATTAATCTAGAACACCAAGAACAGTTTTGGCTTCTTTTTCTGCCAGCCTAATACTGAAAGGCCTTGAAAGAAAATCATTTAATTGACATTTCTCATCCAAGTGTATAGCTAGAGCTGAACAAAAGCCTCTATTTCTCTTCTGCTTCAATTTTCAAAGTTCTAAAATACTTAATTCCACAAAAGAGGTAATGAAAGTAATGAAAACTACGTAATGAAAACTTGCCAGCAAAACAAAAATATTATTTAAAACAAAAATTACTGCAGAATTTGGAGCTTTTGTAATTTATCCAGATACTCTGAAACAAAACTCTGTGGGATCTCCTAAAGCCTCTGGGGTGTCCAAGCCAGGGACCGAGGCTGGTTCAGAGGTAGACCCCGAAGTGATGGGGGTGCCTCCAGAAATGGGAGTGACCCCAGAGACACACTCCATCAGCTCCAGGTCACCTCCTGCTCATCCTGGCACACTGGCAGCACTTTTAGTGTAGCTCAGAAACCTGCTGGAACTCCTGAGCTTGTGCAAACCAGCTTGGTTTCAACACACCAGCGTATACCACAAGGTCTCTGTTTTTGGAAGCTGTCCAGCCAGCAACCTTTCCCATCTAAAAGGAAGAGTTTCACTTCTCCTCCAGCATCCACCTCTCCAACAGCCTCTCGCCTGCGAGCTGCTCTGAGCTGTCCTGCCTTCTGAAGGCAAGGAGAAAGCAGCACCTGCAGCTCAGCACACTTGAACACATCTCAGAGCACTTCACTGCATCTGAACTAGGCTAAACAAGTTACCTCCCAGGCACGCTGACCCCTCTGGGGAATACAAACACCCTAGTTCAGGCTACACTCGCGTTACGGAGACCTAATTTAGTCCTGATGTTTTGAGATGCACATGCAAGCTGCTTTTTACAAGGTCACCCCCAGCAGAGACAAGGAATTTTTCATTATTAGCGTGAAGACCTTGAGTTTTGAAAAATGCTCTTGGCTTTCATCATCATCTGCATGCTGGGGTTTTTTTTTTTTTCCATCTTCCTATCATTAAATGGTCAGTAGAAGAGGCTGTAATTTATGCAGCAGTCCTGAACAGTTGTCTCAGGGGTTCTGTGCAATGAACCACCTTCATTTTAAAAGCTCTTTTGAAATAAATAGTCTCAAAAACAAAAACTGTACAGTTTTAAAACTGAAAAGACAAGGGCATTTACATGGTACGGAGGGAAACCTGTATTTGGTGACAGAGTAAAACATTCAGCCACAAAAATGATGGCTAAGAGAAGATGAAGAAAGAAAAGGTAAAACAATGTTAAAGGAAGATGTTTTGCTATTTAGACACATTCTCTCTCTCTCCTTGTATAGAAAATATTTTAAAGGTGAGTCCTGACCCTTGTTTGTCCTCAAGTGTTAATACCAAGTGCTTAGACAGGAAAATGATGTCGACCTGCCAGTCACTAATTGCCCTTCCTTGTGGTCCCCATTTCCTTGGGTGCCCTGTTTTTCTCCTGACAGCTCTTCCCACGCCAGAGGAAATATTTAGCTCCCATCTTCCTGTGGAGCAGCAATTTCCCTATTTCCATAACTTAAGCCTTCCCCACCGAGCAGCTGCAGTGTCTGCTTGAACTGCAGAGTATTTATTTCGTGGAGGTTTTTCTAAGTCCTGATCAAATTAGTTTGAGGGGAGAGATACCTACAACATCCTAAAGAACAGCTGCTCCTGACAAATCAACCCCAGGAAACATTTTGTCTGTTTATCCTGTGAATTGGCAGAACATGGGCTGCTGTATCCTGAGATATTCTATCATCCCCCATTAAATAAATAGGGAACTGAACAGTTCCTAGCTACGGATCACAAATGGAAGTGGGAGGAAAGTAAACATCCATTTCAGCTTTCACCTCAGTGCACTGCTGGTTCCAGCTCACCTGAAGTTTCTCAAAAATTTCCATAGGAAAATAGGCAAGTACCTCGTGGGGATTTTCTTTTACTGGACTTTTTTTTTTTTAAGTGCTCACATCCTTCTTGTCTAAGCTTATATTCTCTAGATGGATAAAGACATCTGTAAAAAAGGGAATTATTTCCCAACCTCCGCCTGGCCAGGGGCCAAAGGAAGCTGTGTGATGTTCAATCTTACATTCATACAGTGTGACATGGAAAAGAAATGTACAGAGGAGCTCTAAGGGGCTCAATCAGCCACTCCTCAGGCTGTTTTTCAATACTTTAACATGGAAATCTTTCCCTTCAGTTAAAAAAAACCCCACACATGTATGTATGTATGTTTTATTTTGGCACGGTGACCTTTGGGGATTGTGAGTTTGGGGTTCAGAGGCTTTTTTCCCTACAGGATTTCTAATGATTTCTAATGGCAGCAGGGATTCCTGACTCCTGCATCCATGATTTTAGCTGCAGGCAGGGCAGCAAGGACAGGCCCTGCTCTGTCAATCTGGTAATGAACAGTAATGACAGACTCTAAGCTGTCATAAGAGGATATGACCAAGCCTTGTTTGGGAATGGAGAGCTCAGCCACGTCTGTGACAGCCAGGATGACCCGAGGGAAGGGACCAGCCCACAACAAAGAACTTTTTGCCCACTCACAAATAAAACTGATCCCTCCACATGATGTTCCCAGCTTCTCTCCCCCCCTCTCCAGCATCCTTTCTCTCTCCTGTTGCAGAACAGGTGGTCAAATCTGGATTAATTTCATTTTGTCCTAAACACGATGTTAATTCTGTGTTCTTGCTAGACCACAGCTTGAGGGGAGGAGGGAGAATTTTAATCCTGGTGAGATTTCCCACCCTTACAGATTCCCACATGGGGATTGCAAGCAGCCTTTGTGCAAGTGTTGGAGCTGCTACAGGCTGTGGAATTTTGGGGGAGCAGTGGTGATGTACAAGCCCTGAAGTAGGGGCTTTCCTGCCCTGGGACCAGCCTGAGCCCCTTCCCTGAAAAGCAGGGCAAGCAGCATCCCCATTTTTGTTCAGGAAGTCACACTAATTACAGAGCTATTGCCTTCCTCATTTGAGCAGGCAGTTAATCCCAATGCTATTAAAATCCCAACATTTCCAGCTTCCCTCAGGAACACTGAGTGGCTATTCATGGAGCAGGCTCACACCACGCTGCTTCTTCTGTGGTGACACTGGGCAAGTGACAAACGCTGCATGGTCACTCTAAATTCATATTTTGCTGCCCTCCTTCCCTAGGAGACAGGCCAGAGCTGCCTGGGACAGGATCTGTGTTCCTGCTTCCTCCTGTGACAAAGAAGGTGCCACAGGAGGGCACAAGGAAAGTGAGTCATTCCTGTGATCATTAATTAATTAGTGTCCTGCTGCTCCTCCAGGCAAACCAAACAGATTACACAGGGCAAATTTGACATAAACAAGTTGAGAACTCTGCTTATAAAGGAACTTGGGAAGACATCCAGTCCCAAACCTGCCAGAGCTCCAGACAGTGATCCAGTCTGCTCTCTTTCCAGGAGGCTCTTGGGTGCTTGGATCCATTCTCCCCGACCAAGGAGGGGTTCACAGATTAAAGGATGCACAGAAATTGCTCTCCCTGATGAGATAAATGTTTCTGTCTCCAACCTGGATGGGTGAAGCTTTAGGGTGTGACTAAATTACCACACCAAGGTCACCACTTCCCAGCAGGAGCTCCATGGCAGTCGCTGCATTGCCATCCCCAGGTTTCCAAGGAGCCTACCTCCACATGCAGAGAGCTGAGGGCATCAGGAGAGCATCATTCCCATGGTCAGGAGCCTCCAAGATTGCAGAGACCACCTGGAACAGGGCACACAGGAGCCTCTGCTCTGTCCCACCTCCCCGTGTCTTTTAAAACTGTTCCAGACAGACACATGTGCACTTTGCAAGGAAGCCACTAAGAAAAGCCAAATCTCATCTGTATTTGTGCACTTCCTTGTCTCTCAGCATTCCTTGACTGGGACAGCAAAAGCAGTCAGAATATCGCCTTCCCTGGTGTTCCTTCTGCATCCCATCCCTGAGCCACCCCACAGGAAAGAACTCACCAGAAAAGGCAATATTACTTAAAAAAAAAAAAAAAATCTTCCATTCCCTTGAAAGAGAAAAGAGAAATCTTCCAGTGGCTGTGCTCAGAGAAAAGCTGTCTGGGAGTGGGCTCTGCCAGAGGGTCCCTGCTGCCCGCCCTCCCAGTCTCTCCCAGCTTTCCGTGCCTCTCCCCAAAGCTGCTGGTGGGGGAGGCAGAGCAAAGCCAGCAAATGATGCTCCCCAGAGCGTGGGCTGCCTGCCAAGGAGCACTGCCAGGTGCTTGCTGTTTAAATTGCTTAATATATTGTATTAAACAAAGATCGATATCGGGATCGCGGGCTCCAGCCCTGTCTTGCAGCGTGAGCCTGTCCAGAGCACGCAGCATCCCCCCAGAGCTGTGCCGAGGCACCGCCGGGGGTTCAGGGATCTGTGTCCTGAGGCAGATCCTGCTGCTCATCCTCCACCTTACCCCAGCCAAGGGCAGAGAGTTCCCGCCCCTAAACTGCCCCTCTGCAAAGTCTGGGGGTGCTTTTCCCTGACCTCAGCAGGGAAACAGGTGGGGCAACCTGTGATCCCCGTGTGCCTGATGGTGGAAAAGACCCCGAACCTCAGGGAAGGGCGCAGAGCCCCAGACCCACCCCAGCCAGGCTGTGGGAGGTCAAGTCACCTCGGGGCTGATGGATAAAGCCACAGACTGGGCTGTTGGTCCCCACAGAGGTGAGGTCTGTCACACTTCAAGCGCTTCGGGCTCGGGTCCAAGCTCTAATGGTTTCATTGTTGTCGGGTTACAATGGGCTGTGATAACATCTCCAGCTCGACAGAGCGTTTCCTGGCACGGATTCAGGGCGGCCAACACACCTCGAGTCCCGAGCTGTGCCAGATGTCCCGTGGCCACCCCCTGCCTCAGCATCCAGGGCACAGCCACCAAATTCCTGTGGCGTTTCCAGGCTGGCAGTAGCCGCACGGCACCAAGGATGGCAAAAATCCGTTCATTAAAAACTTGTCCCGGGCTTCTGAGTGAAGGATGATGTGCTGTGCTTGGTAAGTAAAGCGTATGAGGGCTCACAGCTACGCTGGTTTGTTAATTTGCCTCGTTAATCTAATTTCCTACACTCTTTTGGGAAAAGATTAAATGAATCATATGTGGGCATGAAAAATCAGCGCGAGGGGAAGAAATGAGGAGGTCTGGCACAAAAAAAAAAAATGAAAGTCAAAAGTCATTAAAAAATACCGAATAAGTGTTTGTGGTGACCAGAAGCTGAAATAACAAATGTTTGTTTCTAGGGGGAAAATTCCCCTCTCCTCTGTAGATGAGTGGGAAACCCTCTGGAAACCCCATGCAGGACTGAAAATGGGCAGAATTTAAAGAGCTGAGTGAACCTGAGAACCACAGACTGCTGAGGGGATTCTGTGGTACGCTCACATTCGTGCCTCTGTCCTTTTGTTTTCTCAAGTACAGATATGGCTTTGCAAGAAAAAGAAAAAAAACAAAATTACAACATGTGAAAAGCAAAATGCTCAAACAAACCTTGTGGGTAGGTCACCACAACCCCTGCTAAGTCAGATGTGAGATAAACTTCCTTTGTTTACCCCATCAGTTATGTGTGTGGTCAAGGCCACACGATAATTTGGTATTTTCTGTGAGCCAGACTGGGGTGGAAATCGTACTTTCAGATTTTCAGCAATAAAAATTTTCCGAAGTCACATATTTTAGCAGAAATTCTCTGAAATAAGATGGAAGCCGTTCTCTGATGAAGAGTTTAAAGACGGGTTCCAAGTCCAATTTACCTGATTTAGAGGTGGTTGAGACACGTCACAGAGAGTTGGGTTTCAGGATTTAACCCTTAACCCAAAGAGGCATTGGGAAGACCTGAAGCAAGGCAGGGTTTTAGGGATTCTCCCAGCCAGGGGTTAAGCTTTGCTTTGTTTAAATGGGAATTTCCAAAAACCTCATGGAGGACACGAGAGAATAAATTCATAAGCTGTCTCCCTATTTTCTTCCACAAAACAGGCTCTCTTTTAGCAGTTGTTATGTTTAGCTGTTTTGCATGACTGAATTTCCATTCCCTAACGGCACATGATGTCCCAGCTTGGAACTGCCACCAGTCTGAGACTTTAAAAGGACTGCTCTCTCCTAGACTTCAGAGATTTCAAATTATAGCTTGACAGATAACTCCCACCCCTGGTCCAAGTGGCACATCAGTCGTTTTTGTCCCTTTGCTCCAATGTAAACCCTTGGAAACAACCCTCTGAAAAGCACCAGGTCCTGGACTGTCCCCACAGAAGACAATTAACCCAAGACAAGGGTCAAGACCTGGTCCCACCTTCAGGATTTAATAATCCTTTCATCATTATGACACTGTAAAAGCTGTTAGCTGTTTAGTTCACCTCATTTTCAGGAAGTTTCCAGCCAGGCTGAGTATCTGCCTCCTCTAAATGGAGCATCACCATCATTTCTCACTCAGATGTCTCAGAGGTCGTGGACCATCTCAGCTTCTGCTGCAGAATATCAAATACCTGGAAATAATTGAGGGGAACCTTTTTGAGACAGGTCCTTTATCATCTGGGAACGTGTGGATGGGATGAAGCATTCCTCAGACCCCATATTCCAAAGCAGATTGTAGAGGATTAAACAGCTCAGGTGACCCACACGGTCCTGCAGGAACAGAGTGGGGACATGGGGACAATGAACACCCCCTAAACCAGGGAAGGATCAGCCCCACGTTCCCCTGGCTGGCAGCTGCAATGACTGCCAGCATCAGCACAGGCCATGTGGCTCCCAGATCAGTGTCCAGCCCTGCCACTGCTCCATATGGGGTCCATGTCACCTGCCACCGGACCCCCAAAGCCTTCCTGCCACCCTGGCACCCTTCTGCCTCACTCTCCCTTAGCTGTCCCATTTTCTCCCCCTAGGAATAAACCACTTCTTTTTTTCTTTCTGGAACATTTTTAAGGCTTTTGCTTTGCAGAGATCAGTGTTTTCCCTGCAGGAAGCCTGAAGCCTGTTAAGGGGTTGGCTGTGCCAGGCAGGAATGTGTTTATTATTCCATCCCAGGTGGAACTGATGGGATTCACCATCCCCTGCCTCATGCTCGGTGTTTCCCTGCAGCTGCACCAAGCTGCAGCTTGAAATATGGGATCTGCTTGGCTTTCCCACCCTTCTGTGAGGGATTTTAGCGTTTTCTTCTGGTTCCCTGCTGAAGCAGCACTGGGCTGAATTTCTGGTCTGCCCAGTGAGGGGCAGGCATGGTGCAAGGACAGTTCAGGCTGCCTGTGGAATGTGGGGACAGAGGGAACTGAGGAAGGGTCTCAGGGAGATGATTGGGAACTAACACTTCTGAGATCCCCAAAAAGGAGGTGAGCACCAGATGCCAAATTCTTATCCCTGTCCTGTGGCAGCGACTCAGTGATGAGTTTTAGGGTAATTTGTTTTTCTCTCCGCTCTTAGCCCCATAAAGTGATAAATGGTTCACCAAAAGAGATCCCAAATGAGAATTTTAACAGCTTCAGCAGAAGATTCAGCCCGAAGTTTGCCTTCCCCAAATACACAGCAGTGGTCAGAAGGGTCATTTCACTGCACATCCATCGTGCTTGGGCAGCCATACATCCATCCCTCTGCATCCACACCTCCCTCTCCCTGTCCCTGCTCTCCCACCGCAATAATCACACCATTTCCAAAGACATTTACCAGCTCTTTCCCTGTTCAAAATCCTAAATTAATTGTCAGGAGCTATTTAAAGCCCTTCACAGCGGGTACAAACAAAACCCTTCTGGGTGAGCCCAGCCTGGCTGTTTATGAACAGGACACAAAAAGCTCAGTCACATTGCCCCGGGAAGCTCAGGGACTCCTGAACATGCCTGGAGCTTTGTGTGGCCAAGCCCGTGGATCACGAACCTGCACTTTAACAATCTGCCCTGGTCAGAGCCAGAGCAGGTTTGGGTAATGCTGGGTCACCCTGGCAACGTTTCCAGGTTAATTGGTGAAAATGCCTCAGCACAAAGGGGAATGTGCATCCCGCAGCAGCCTGCAGGAAAACACAGCAATGCTGTTCTGTGCAGCTGGTCGGGATCTGGAGAGGGAAGCAGGCTTTGGATGTGGAGAGGAAAGAGGAAAACACAGGGGTGGAAAAAAAGCAAGGGGTCTGAGTGAGCCACGGAGGAATCCAGCTGTGACATCCAGTGGTTTACTCAGCGGTAAAACAGGCTGCAGAAACTTTTTCAGATTGTACAGGGAATTGGAAACACAGGGAGATTCTTGCCACAAGTGCTCTGCAGTGCACAAATGTCAGCAGACAGGCTTCCAAGTGGCTGTAAGGTCATTCCTATAAATAAATCATCCCGGCCCTGAGGAGCCCTACGGAGCTTCCCGGGAAATCTGCATCCTGGCAAATTGGATCTGAAAGAGGAGACAGGTAATGGCTGCTCCTTTCAGTGCTGCAGGAACGGAGAGTTTAAACAGGACCAACAATAGCTCCTCCAGTTTTTCATCTCTCTGATGAATAATGCAGCACATCCCATGAGGGGATGGGCTGTGTGTTCCAACAAACTGACACCGAACACCAGCAGGGCCAGGGCTGCCTGTTCATCCACAGGATAAAAGCAGGGATGGATTCACTCCACAGGAGTTGTGCTTGCACACTCAGGTGTGCTGGGGTGGGTGATCCCTGGCTCTTTAACCAGGTATCATCCAGTGCACACCTGCAGCTTGACCTGGATCCGTACACAGGATCCTTACACGACGGTGAGGAAGGAAACAGGGCACTAAATTACTGCCACCCAGCCCTGGGGCACACCCTGCAGATGGGCCACAGTCTGCATGGCTGAAGGGCCAGCAAAGAGGCAGCTGCTTCTTTTTGCCATGTCTGGGACTTTATCTGCAGACCAAACTCGGGTACCCACGCAGGAGGCGATGTCCAAACCACAGAATCGTGTGACAAGTTCCATGGGACGAATCCCCCAGGGCTGTGTGGGCTGGGGTTGGCTGCATGGCACACAGCTGAGAGTAAAAACCATCCCTGCAAAGGAAAATATAACACGTAGGCAATCATCTGATTATATGTTTTAATATTTATGCAGCGCAGAGCTTACTATAAACTCCTCTGCAAGCAGAACTTTGTGTGCTGAGGAGGGGAGACATCAGGGCTGCTGCAGGCACTGTGGGCCATGCAGGGTTTGCAGGTCTTGTAATCGACTTCCGTGGCCATTACACTGAAACTGCTCGCTGTTCTTCCAGGAAATAATTGGATTTCAAAAGAATAAGCCATAATTATTTTTTAAAGTACTATTACGCCATCCTTATCCTAAAGCTTCTGCTGACCTCCAACAGCACAGATCAGATAGATCCATGTAACCCTTTAACCTCAACCCACTTTAAAATATTAATCCTCCTGCATGGCACAGCATTATTATCCCCTTTCCTGGGGCTGGGGAATGCTTGGCAGGGAGATGGGACGAGCTGCTGGTGCTGCAGTGGGCGAGGGGAAAGCAGGATGGGAGATGGGATGTGCTGGGCAGAGCAAGGGGCTGGGGCAGTGCTGAGCTCACTGCTCAGCTCCCAGGGCAAATCCAGAGGGATGGCACCACCCCAGTGCATGGGAAGTTCAGCAAACCCATTGCAAGACAGAAATAACACCTACCTTGTTTGGGGAAAAACAGTGTGTGTATTAAAATATTCCCATGGTAAAATTATCTGTGCCATTTTTTTGAGTTAACATGAAAAAATAGCTCCATAGGAATGCAAAACAACCTCTGACTTTAATTGTTTTGCTTCAGAAAATAGAAGGGATGGAGAAGGTTTCCAAGTGAGAGAGCACTGCACTAAGAGGGAGTAAGTGTGCTTCGAGATCTTTCATCAAGGATGAAAACTGTTGATTAACCTCAAAATGTGGCAGGAAAGGTTCACTGTGGACTGAAAGGCCTTTTCTCTCAAAATGGCTTAAAGAGAGAATTCATGATCAGTGCAGTTTAGACTCTGTGATGAGCTCAGCTGAAAATGGGTGGCAGACACGTTCCCATCCTACGGGAGCGGGAGATGGATGAACCAACCTCCTCCTGCCTTCCCACGTCTCATCAAACGCGGCAGCCCAGAGATGTTGCCAGTAGCAACAATGAGCCTTTCACCTGTTTGGAGCTCTCTCCCCTTTGCTGGAGCTGCTTCCTGGGCCCTGCCCCTGCTGCACGTGGTGTGTCACCCGAGGCTCTGGGCCTCACACCCTGTCCTACCTTTTGCACCAGGTCTGTGGCTGGAGCTCCCTGGAACCCACATGGACCTGGGCAAGGTGTCAGGGCTCTGCATTTCATGGAATCACAGAAGGTTTGAGCTGGAAGGGATCTTCAAAACCAGCACTTCTCATTCCAGCCCCCTCTGCCATGGGCAGGGACACCTTCCACTGTCCCAGGCTGCTCCAAGCCCCAATGTCCAACGTGGCCTTGGGCACTGCCAGGGATCCAGGGGCAGCCACAGCTTCTCTGGGCACCCTGTGCCAGGGCCTCCCCACCCTCCCAGGGAAGGATTCCTTCCCAACATTCCATCTAACCCTCAGTGTGAAGCCATTTCTCCTTGCCCTGTCACTCCAGCCCCTTGTCCAAAGTCCCTCTCCAGCTCTCCTGTGGCCCTTTCAGGTCCTTTCAGGGGCTCCAAAGTCTCTCCAGAGCCTTTTGTTCTCCAGGCTGAACACCCCCATTGTGCTCAGCATGTCTTACTAGGACAGGTTCTGTGCTATGGGGCATCCCAGTAAAGCCCAGTCCCTGATGTCAGGATCCAGGGAACCTACATGATCACCCACTCCACCCCCACTGGGATAGCGTGGAGCAGCCCATCAAACACCAGGAGCTCCAAGAAGAGACTGAGTGAAGCTGCTCAAGGACTCAGGAGCTCATCCCTCCTTCTAGCCATGAAATCAGAATGTGCCAGGTCACACTCTGAGGACAAATGTCCATTTATCTTTCATCAGACACAAGCCAAGTGACACGGGGACCTTCCCTTGTCCCAGCAGCCGACCTCAGTCTTTGTGTCTTCAAAGACATCCCATTCCCTGGACTTCAAATACTTGTTGCTGTCACTGAGTGCTCTCTGAAGATTTTACTAAAATGTAGAAAACAACATCAAACCTGCAGCTGGGATTTTTTAGCAAATAAAATATGCTAATAGTTTAAAACATATTTTAAAAACCCCTCGTTCTTTTTTACGAGTGGGCTTTCAGGAATAAGCTTTTCAGTGCTGCAGCCTCCCCCCGAGGGCAGGCAGCCAAAGCCTTGCTGCAGACAGCAGCTGTCAGGGCAGTCTCTGATTGAGGTGGGGGGTAGGTCATGCAATCCTTTACAGATGGCAACCAGCACATCACATTTCCCTGGCAGATCAGCTGGCAGATGCTGCGGTGGTTTGGCAGCAGCAGGCAGGCAGCCACAACGTCCCACGGTGTGTCACAGTGTCCCACTGTGTCCACAGTGTCCCACAGGTAGCTCTGTGCACCCTCCAGGGCCAGCACCCAGCCAGCTCCCACTGCTCCTCCTCCAGGGCGGCCCTGACATCCCAGCTCCCCTGTAATTCCATTACTGATGGAATTCTGTGCCTTTCTCTGCTCCCAGTGCAGCACATGCTGCCGACACCAGCTCTTCCCAAGCGCTGCTTGGTTTCCCTCAAGGTGTTATCCTTGCCTAAAGCATCCTGAAATGTGGGTTCTGAAGGGGTGAAAAAAGTGCAGATCTCCTCTTCCAGCACCTGCAAAAAGTTGTGCTTAACTTCAGTACCTTTGCATTCTCTCACCTTCCCCTGAAAAAAAAAAAAACCTTTTTTTGTTGTTATTCTGAATCCATTTTTGAAATGACAACTCTGAAAGACTTGAGTCAGTGCCTTTTGTAACTGCAACTGGAAGGAAAAAAAAAAAAAAAAAGAAGAGAAGATTAAATATCTGCAGAGAAGTTTGCTGAAGCAAAAAGAGCCTCAGCACAATAGCAGGTGTCAGTCTGCACGAGTATTTCTGGAAAAGGGAAGAGCACAGGGTGTTCGAATCAGAGACGTTTTGATTATCATTCCCCCCCACAATGACTGTGCAGTTACAGCTAAGAATTATCCAAAGGTATTAAAAATTGTCATCACCAAAACCAGTAGAAATAAAGAAAATGTAAGGCAGACCAGTGGAGGGTCTGGCTGGGCTTGCTGCAGGTCCCCAGGAGGGAAAGCCCCAGATGGGGAGGCCCTGGTCGCTCAGAAAAGCTGTGGCTGCCCCATCTGATTTTGCAGTGCCCTCAAATCAAACCTAACCATGAAATGGAAAAATTGAAATCAAACCAGTTGTGCTTAATGACAAAGACATGAAGGATGAAACAGAGAAAATGATATTCCAGCCAAGTGGAGAAGCCAAATGCTGTGAACTCGTGGTTACCAGGACCCCAACACCGACCCAATTCCCCTGCTGAGAAGGCAGTTCTCAGATGTGATTCCCAAGGGCCAGGGTGAAATCAGCTGCAGTGGAGTTCCTAGGACAGCTGGATAAAGGGAATCACTCAGCTTTCCCTGCCAGGCTGGGTGGTACAAAGGTGGATTTCTGGGATTCGGGCTGTAACCTGGGCCAGCTGAAGCTGAAGATCAGAGCAATCCTACAGCTCTGCCTCGTCTGCCGTGGTCACCCCAGCTACAAAGGGACCCACTGCAGGACTGGGTCTGGCACTGGGAGCTCCTGGGGTCTGGAAATCACTGAGGGAGGCAAGCCCATCAAAAGCCTGGGGGTTAATTCCACCCCACCAACAAATACTTAGTTTTGAAATTACCCTTCCCACAGCGCTGAAGGCCAAGGCTGTTTTTCAAGCCTGGCAAAATCAATCTCCTTCCTCGGGAACATCAGCACAGAAGAAATGCCCAGGATGAGTCCCAGCCCCTGTCCCCATCGATTGCACACACAGCATCCACACAAGCTGGAGACATCATCTCTCACTGCTCGATATTTTTTTAGTGCTTCACCTGCTTTGAATTGCAAGTGCTTTGATGAATGAACTGAGAAGGTTCCCCAGCTTCTCCCTTCCATGGGTGAACAGCTCAGTGGGAAGTGCCAGAATTAACAGGGTGATTTTTCACAGCAGTGCTCACTGACTCCCTGCTGAAGCCTCAGTGCCTTTTCCTGCTCCTTTATCCTTGCAAACTCCCTGCTCTTCCAGCAGCAAGGCACAGATACATTATACATTTTTGGAGGTGGTCTCAACAGGCAATGTTTGAATTTGGGTATAAAAGCTTGATTTAAGGGTTGTTGTGCAAAACCAACAGCTCAGAAAGCAAACATTCCCTGGTAGCAACCTGTAGGAAAACAGTTTGAAATGGGAATAGCAGCTGTGAGTTTCATGCATCCATAATAGGGAAGGGCACTGTCGTTGGTCTTGCTGGGTTAAGATCCCTTAAATGTGCCAAAGCCAACAATTCACCTGGGTCTGGACAATTCACAACCACATAAAAATGGCAGAGCAGGAGCAAACCCCCCTCAGGCACCCCCATCGAGCAGCCAAGGGACTGACCAGGAATAGGTGAGGAACCTGCTGCTAAAGTAACAGCTTTAATCCCACCAAAATGCCTGCATCAGGCATTTATAGGGATAACTGGCACATCCCTCATCCCACCCTACCAGCACTTCTCCAGCAGGATGAGGACTGTGAGGGCTGTGGAGCTCCAGGAGTGGGCACTCCCGGGAGCTCAGCCCCTTGGTCCCTCTGCTCAGACTTTCTCCTCATTTTCTGTTCAGGGATTTATTGTAGGGCACTTGGAAATTCCAGGCAGGATCAGGATTAAAAGAGCCCGAGGTGTCCCTCGCTGAAGGGAGCAGGAGTGTTCTCCATCCTCTCTCTAATCCTGTTTGCACACAGGAGGCAGATCCCGTTGTGCAGCTGTGACATTGTTGGTGCAGCTGTCTGCAATTCCATCCTGTGTTCCCTGTTAAAACAACTGCCCCGGGTTTCCCTGGGCTCGCTGCAGTACCCACCCACCCTCAGGAGCAGGGACATCACATTCCTCATCTTTTCTGGGACTGCAGGAGCTCCATCAGGGATGTAACCTGCAGCAGAGTGCTTCCAATGTCAGAGGAAAAGGAGGGACCTGTTTAGCAGCACCTGCTGAAATCAAGGTTCTATTTCTTTGGGAATCCAAACTCCCACTTTGCATGGCTGATGCACTCATGGGAAATTCAGCTTCCTGTTCTTCCAAGTGTCCAGGCTGTATTAAATTTAACATCCCTACATTAAGGGTTGTTATTATTGACAAGTGACAGCGACTTTAATGTGCCTGAAGTCAGCAAAGCATTTGCCTTCCTGCATGCCAAAACCTTGGATTATTGCAGACACTGAGCTCTAAGGTCCCCTCCAAGCCAAAACATCCCACATTCTACCATTCAAACCTCCCCACAGGTTTAAGATAAAAACTTTGCTGAACACCCAGCAGTGCCTTCTGTGCCACCTCTCAGCTGGGAACTCTGACTGCTCAGGCTAAAAAGTTACAGCCAGAGCATTTGGGTGATATTACCCCATTTAAAGGGCTTTTTCTGTGAGGGCTGAGTGTGAACATTTTATTTAATATGACTGCATTTATGGCTAAAATTGGCTATTCCTTATTAATATTACAGACCACCAATGATCCCTGCTCGCAGCTACAGCAGCCTCTCGCTCTTGAAAATGTGTTAAAAATCACAAACTGGCACAAAAAAAAATTGTTGGAACAATCCCCATGGTAGAAATGGGCCTTCTGAGGGAAAACTTTTAGCAGTACTGTTTTTCCTCCTTTGGAAAAAAAACCCCACATTTGCCCAAAGCAAAATGTTGAGTAGGAAAATAAATCCGGTAAAAGTTAAAAAAAAAAAACAATCCATTGCTTATAATGGAAGAACTTGAAAACACCTGTGTGTTTATTCTATTGCTGACTTGCCTCTGGTGGATTTTTAGGTTTCCCTTCCTAACACCTTCTCCAATAAAGCCAGAGGAAATAAATACCTGG
This sequence comes from Sinosuthora webbiana, assembly GCA_013397395.1. Classification (NCBI taxonomy): domain Eukaryota; kingdom Metazoa; phylum Chordata; class Aves; order Passeriformes; family Sylviidae; genus Sinosuthora; species Sinosuthora webbiana. The sequence goes on from VXBN01005888.1 coordinate 521,071, forward strand.
CACACCAATCCACATGAGGGGAACAAGCAACTCTTCTTTGTAATACCAGGTGAGCACTGACCGCCCCGGTGCTGGCAGAGCCAGGGAACAACAGGATCTCAGGAGAGCTGGAAATAATTAATGCAAAACCCTGCAGTGACCTGGAGTGCTGCAGAGCAGCAGCTTTCCCAGCCTTGGTGGCCTCGAGCTCCTTCTGCAGAGCTCAGCAGGCGCCTCTCCCTAACAAGCCTGGAAAAGGCAAGAAGGTGTTTTGTTTTCTCTGGATGATGCCGAGGGAAAAGACAAGGATGTGCAAGTTACCATCTCATTTAAAGGTCAGAAAGAGGAAAAAAACTACTTTCCTGGGTGGAAAAACCTCCTAGATTTCCACTGGCACACAGCCTGCTGCTGGATTTACTCCTGACCCACCCACACCACGGGCTGATGCGATTGTGGTGATCCCTTCTTTCCTGAAGGTAACTCTTACTGGATCCGGCTGACCTGCTTTGACATCCCTCTCCATCTGCAGGGCTGGCCCTGGGAAGTTGAGCCTGAAATTCTCTCAGAATAAGGAGAACAATCTCCCAGGCTGGAGCTCTGGTGAAGTGAGGTCTCCTGAACTTCTGCTCTCCCTGCCTTTGAAGCCTCTCTGCTTCCACCAGTGGGAGGGAGTAACACTGGCTGTTCCCAAAGGGGAATCCAGGTATTTTTGTTCACAGCAAAGGAATCTCCTTTTTTTTTCTTCTTTTAGGAACTTCAGCCAAGATGCTGCTACACAGTATAAGGTCATTTATAGGTAAGAGTGAAGAGCAAGAAAACACAGAAGTCAACAGTTTGAACATTCTTGCTCTTGGTTCCATGAGGTGTGACAGGTGTAGTGGTGAGAGCTCTGCAGGAGCCCCCCCCGGGGGGACAAATGGGAATTTGAGCCACAGGATATTCCTGTCACTGTCCTCACCACAGGCTGGGACAGCCCATAGAATCCCAGAATGGTTTAGGTTGGAAGGGACCTTAAAGATCATTTAGTCCAACCCCATGCCATGGGCAGGGACACCTTCCACTGTCCCAGGCTGCTCCAAGCCTCAATGTCCAACCTGGCCTTGGACATTCCAGGGATCCAGGGGCAGCCACAGCTTCTCTGGGCACCCTGTGCAGGGCCTGCCCACCCTCACAGGGAACAATTCCTGCCCAATATCCCACCTAAACCTCCCCTCCTTCAGCTTAAAGCCATTCCCTGTGTCCTGTCCCTCCAAGCCCTTGCCCAAAGACCCTCTCCAGCTCTCCTGGAGTCTCTTCAGGCACTGGAAGGTGTCTTACCACTTTACTAACAAAACTCTAATTAAATTCTGTTTTTTTTCCCCAAATCCATAAGCTACAGAAGAGAGCACTATAAAGGTACATGCAAATACCCCCAGAAATCTAACACAGAGAAATGTGTGTGAAACCAAAGATATTGGAGAGAGAAGAGAAAGCCAGAGGAAGATTCACCTCAAAGGAAGCCAGAAACCCAACACCTTTTCAGCTGATCTACAGACTGCTCAGAGGCAGAGCCATGGAAAAACCAAGCACAGCAAGTCTGTTATCAAAAAAACCCCCTTAAAATAAACCTTGCAGCACCAAAAAAAGCCAAGTTTCAGACTGATTCTAGTTACATTCAGTGTACTCAGAAGCATCTTCCCACTTAACGGGAGTTTTATCAGTTTGCTTATCTTATCTTGATGCTACACCAACAGTAACAGCTTCTCTTCACATTTTAACTCAGGACATGTCAGAGGCAGTGAAATGTCCCCAGAGCTGTGAGACATGAACTCCAAACCTGCAGAGTCATGAATATGCCAAATTTAACAATGCTCACAAAGCCTTTCTGCCAGCATCTTCCATCCCATAAGCAAAGACAGGACTTGGAGACTCCCAGAGTGTCAATCCAAGCTAATTTCAGAAATATTTGCTGCTGCTTCCTTTTGTAAGCATATGTGATAGTTCTAATTCATCGAGCCTCCCCATATGGTGCATCCCTGTTCTTCCTACCAGCAACAGTCAGAGGGGGAATAAGAGTAAATTTGGAAATAAAGGAAACAGCAGTTCCAGGTTTCTCACAATTAACCAGAAAACATTTGGTTGTACCAGGGGAAACTCCAGGATTTGGAACTGAAGGACACAGAAGCCGATTTTCAGTAGCTTTTCCTCAATGTTGCCTCCCTGTTAGAGAGAGGACACAGCCACAGGCCCTGCTCCTGCTCCTGGGAATCACCAACAGGGATTGCCCAGGAGTGAGGCTGGAAACCTTGTGTTCCACAGGTGTGAAATTCCACAATTTAGGATTAAAGCTGCTCCCTGTGGCCTTCTGATGGATCACAACCCACCAGTGTTGTTTTTAACAGGACTGTCATGAAAACTTCAAAGCCTAATCAGGTGTATTTTTGCCAGAATATTACAGACATAAAAAAAAAATTAATAGGGGCACAATGACACACCTGTCCCACCTCCATGGTGCATGGAAAACCAAGCAGAACTTTTAATATTCTTTGTTAAACAACCCCAGGATTCAGGGATCTTGTATAGACATAAGCACACGTGTGAGGCATGGAACACTCCCTCTGCCACCTCCCCTCAGTCCCTCGAGCAGAGCAGCCTGAACAAACCACTCCTGAGCTGCCCTTCTGCCTCCCAGCGAGCTCCTCCACCAAAGCTGCAACCTGACAAGCACTAAAATCTGTGTTAGGATTAAATAAGATTTTATTGTCACATTGAACTGCGTTGTCAGAGATGTACATTTTGCAGGTTTCTGTGCAGAATAGAAATGAAGACGGTGGCTGCCAACCTGTCAATTCTGATTCCACCTGAGCCACGGGTGGTGACTCCGCAGCAAGGTCTCTGTTCCAGGGATTGCAACACTCCAAGACAAAATTCCATCCAGTTAAGGCTAATGAGAACAATGTAAAACAGTTAAAACCAGAGCACTAGATGTTTAAAGGTGGGAACACTCCGTAGAAGAGTGGCAATTTTAACACCTCATTTTTTTTCCCCCCAAAGTTATTTTGCTTAATTGAGTACAGGTAAGGAGAGGGTAATGAACAGACTTTTGCCTATGGACATGATCCAAAAGACTAAAATTTCAGTGTGTAAATTTGAGATATTTAAAAATTTTAAACAACTGCTTTGCTGTTCTGGGTGTAAAACCGAAGAAGTGGCTATTGATACCTCCAAGTGAGAAATGCTGCAGATAACCTCATCTTAAAAGGTGTATTTTCTCATTTACACATCAGGGATAAAGTCCAATAATACAAACTTCTTAGTGGCACAATTTCACATATTCTGGGCAACGTTAGCATACAAGCAGTATTTAAATAAAAGTAAGTGCATCCAAACATGAAATTCTCTAAATATACCACACTTCATTTATCCCAAACGGCAGTTTTCTGACAAGAGCTGTAATTCAAATTAAAATAATCATTTACATGTTTCACCCAGAGGAAAAGAGGTAATAAACCCAGGGGACTCTCCAAACAATCTTCTCCTACCCTATCCCCTATTTATCACATAAAAGAACTCATCTAGAAGCATAAATCCAATACTCAGATGCAAATAAAATGCAAGTAGCAGTCTCTGATGTTTGCAATTTGCAGGCTCCAAAGTCCAATCGTGATGGGATTTACTACTTCTGTCGGTCATTTACTCCTGGATGTGCACTTCATATTTATGCTAAAAGAACACATGAGACAATAAATGAGGCTAGTGTGGCATAAAGTCATTGTAAACCCAGTGAGACCAGAATAATTCTATTTATGACATTCATCTGGATGATTTACCAGGCATCCCACCCCCCCTCGACACCCTTTACAGAAAAAAAAGGCAACCATCAGTTGAAGTGAGACACATTCTGTTTGTAAAAAAGGTCAGACCAAACCCCTGCTCTGCTGAGGGCATGCCCACAGAAGGAGGTTGACCACATCTTTTCCAATCAGGCTTCTGAGAATTATCAAAATTTCTTTGCTCGCAAAGGCCAATTTGGCTTACCATAGAAAGCTATTCTGAAGGCGGATGATATATTTATTCTTCCCTTTCGAAAATTAAAATTCAAGGCATGATAGTGCAAGAGGTAAGTTTTGAGAACATTATCTGTAGACTAACTGTGCTTAGTTACTACATCCCAATTTATTGTCTTAAAGAAAATATGGCAACAAAAGCTACAAGATCTCTATAAATTTCATTTCGCCTAAATTTACCAGTACATCCATGAACCTCATCAGTATTAGTACAACTTGATTATCCTAATGATTCCATTATAAAACTTGCAAAATGTATCACAAGGTGAATAAACCATCTAGTGCAAGTCTTCTACGTTTTGTGTGCACAGCAATCCTGTGTAGTTCATTTCCTCCGGGTTAAATCCCCAAAATCTCTCGGTAACGATTTTGAAAAAACAGCGTCACGTGGATTTCTGTTTGTTTGTTTGTTTGTTTGTTTGTTTTCCCCCCCTATCAAATCTGAGAAGTTTGAGTGTTCCTGGAATCACCATCGGGATGTGCTGAAGGTCGGGACTCCCTTGTCTGTGAGTATTCACTGTCAGAGGACTCTGTGGGTTCGAGCAAATTCTCATAATCACTGTCTTCTGACTCGTCAACATTGTCAGCGAGCGCTCTTTGGGAAGGCGGCACGGAGGCCCCATTGCCAGAGTACTTCAATCCTGCACTTGTGGGAACGTAACTGGAAGAACCGACTGCCTGAGGCCGAGGCATGAAGACGCTGCTGCTGCCGCTGCTCTCCAGGAGGCCGGGGCTGCCGGAACTGTCTTGAGTGCTTGTGCTGAAATCCGAGTAGGGCGGGGGAGGGTCCGAGACGTCGGAATCTTCAAGCGTGCAGCCTTCCACGGCAAAGCCGGTGTAGGACATTCGGGGGACAAACATGGGCTCCACGTTGTCCGTCGGCATTTGCCTGCTTAAAATTGCCTGCTGCATTCCTGCAAAGCAAACAACAGGGGGTACTTAATGCTTTCTTGGCAGCGTGCTCCGCATACCTGAGCTGTGGTCACCTCACCTGAACTCTCTTCTTTCTTTCTGCTTGTCCCTGGCACTGCTCTCCAACTCCAGCACTGGATCCTCTCCTCTCAGTCTGCTCCTACTCATCTTTCATACTCCTGATCTCATGTTTATAGAGTCATCAAATCTTGCACCCTGCTCTTTGAGCACATCAAACTTCCCTAAATCCATCAGTGCAGCCATGAACCTCATCAGGATCAGCGCAGCTCAATTATCCCAGTGATCACATTTCAAACCCAAAATGAGTCAGAAAGCAAATAAACTGTCCAAGTGGAAGCACGCTACACTTTCATGTGCAGTCATCCTGTACAGATCATTTCCTCCAGTTTAAGCTCCCAAAAAACACAGCTACAGGATGTTTCCACAGCCTGTTGCTGTTTCCACCTAAAGTTTTCTCTGTATTTTTCAGCTCTTCTCACATCAAAAAGCACCTGTGTTAGGGCTCAACCTGCCTGTTCCTCTCCACCTGTGTCTTATTCAGTAAAACTCAACTCACTTTACATCCATGATAATTGGTATTTGATATCTTAAAAATATCACTTTGTACTTTTTCTTTCGGTGTCCCTTGTGCTAGGGGACAATCTCGTAACAACTGCAAAGAAATAACCGTATCTTCTTCCCTGAAATTATTATTTTAAAAAAGGCATTCACATTAAAAAATCTAATGATGGAATTATAGCTGGGAGCATAGCAGGGTGTCAGAGGAGGAATGTGAAAGTCATCTTAAATGAGCTGATTTGGAGAATAAATTGAGGAAGATGTGCACAGGAATAATGAACTGCAAAAGCTGCAAAATAAGGAACACTTGCATCCTTCTGCAGAAAAGAAACTTGATTTATGTAAACCATGAATATCAATATGCATGAGGTGTGCTCAGCTGTGGAGATACAGGTATGGATCGTTTCACTGTAGTTGTTAAAAATACAACCAGGATATATGTAACTATGAACACCAGTTTAAAAAATAGGGAAAACTGGATAAATGCTATAAAACACAAGGACTCGTCAGAGATCTAATAATCATGACCTAAAAGGCAAGGCTGGAATAACTGGGATTAGCAGGGAAGACTGAAGAAACCATTTCACTCTTCAATGTGCCTAAGAGGCTGCTGCAGAAAGGTAAATTTGAGCACTGTACACGAGACACAAGGACAGACTTCCTGGCAGGAAGTTTTCTTAAGCACTGGGAGAGGCTGAAGTTTTTGACTGGTTCCTCAGGGGTTATTAACCAACAAACCTGCCAGAAGTGACACTGGAATGTGTCAGGTGATGGACACAATGGGATCAGCTCTATTTACTGGAACACCATGTTTCTGGAGAAACCCCAAATGGAGGGTGAGAGCTCCTAGAATCACTGAGATGTCTCTTGGGAATAAAAAGAGTATTTCCCTCAAGTGGCTGCATAACAGCACTCCATTTCTGGGCCACAACAGGAGAGCTGCAGTGGGAGATTTCCTGGCATCTGGGGAGTGCACAGCACTCACCAAAGCCTGGAACATCCTGCTATCACAGAACTATTTCAGTGATCTGGCAACTGAAGTCTCAGCTGCCTTTTCTAAAGGAGTGCTGAAGTCATAACCTGTTAACCCAAAGTTTGTAAGAACACCAAGCTCTCACACAACACTCCCTTTTCCTCACTAAAACCCAGGAAATTCTCCCAGCACTGAGCAAGTGAGGGAACAGAAGGCCAGATTCAGTAATTAACTACTCACATCTAAAAATACTGCAGAGCTCCAAGCTGCATGTTTTCTTGTTTCAGCCCTCTCACATGATTCTCTGCTCTGGCATGAATTCTCAGTCCAGCATTTGCATCTCCCTGGTAGTACCCAGAGCTGAGCACTGACTGCTCTTCCTCCTCCTCCCCCAGCTTTTCCCATCTGTGCTGGGATCAGTTCCAGTCACTAAATACCCACCTCTGCTTCCCCATAGTAGCAGTTCCCTGCCTACTTCATCCACAGCCAAGCAGGAAACAGCAGTGACTCATTTACTTCCACCTTTTAAATGGTCCTGGGCTAATCCTGGCTCTGTTACCTTGTCTTTGAGGCTCAGAGAAAGAAGAACTTGGGCTGACAGATCAAACTGTGCACTAAAATGCTCATGTGATAACACTACCTTGCTGCCTGGAGAAAATGAAAATACTGCTCACAGCAGCAGCAGGCCCATTGCAGAGTGCAGGGTGTTCACCCACCTAAACCATCTTTTTGTCACACACTGCTTTAGGTAACAGGATACAGAAATAATAAAAAACACCTCCTAGCTAAAATGACAAAATTTCATTATTTGCTTATCATTTCAAAACATGGGCAAAAAGAGGCAGTGTTTGCTGAAAAGTGTAATGTGCTTATGAATTATTTAGGTTTTAATCTTACTTCCCATTTGCCTATTCTCTGCTCCTACTCTCCACCTTCAGTCTTCCCTTGCACTCACAAATTCAGTTGGATGAGCAATGCCTCTCTGGAAAGAACCAAGTGCTTCACAAAACTTATCTCCTGCTACCCAAAGTCTCCTGAGGCCACACTCAGCTTTTAGGAAGGAGGGACAGTGTGGCAACCAGCCAAATCTCCTCACACAGCAAGGCTCACTGACTCAGGAAGTTATGGAGCAGCAAAATAAGATGAACAACACCTACAAAGATTTACTTCAACACTGAAAAGTGGTATTTCAGTGCCAAACATCTTTACCACTAAGTCAGCAAATGGGAGTGGGAATAAAGACTTGATAAAACCATGGATAGCTCCTGGCCTGTGGCCCTGTTTCTTTCCTTCAAAAAGAATCTCTCCAGTTTTTAGCTTTTTTTTTCCCCACTTTTCTTTTCCTACAACTGATCTTTTCCTGTGTCATTTCCTGAACTGACTTGCTCATTCTTTCTTTACAGTGTTGTCTCTCCTGTATTTTAAGCTTGCTAACCCTGGATGATTCCAGCAGAAGCACCTGCAACACACACTTTCACAGCTCAGGTGTCATTCAGCATAAATCCATCCTACTGCCCTTCCCAATGGGATGGTTTTTCCCACCACTTATCAGCAACACAATTCTTTTAACTCCACAAAACCTTTTCTCCTCACAGCATCTGCTTCTGAAAGAAAAAAAAAAAAAAGGTAATTAAAAGGCAACTTACTTATTTCTTGTTCTTTTTCATTCTTCTTTTGTGCGATTTGCCTTTTCAACTTGTTTACATCAGCTTGAAAAGATTCGACAACACGTTCACTTTTTTCTACATCTATACATACTGCCTGGGAGAAAAACAGAAGATATGCTAAGATTGGGCAAAAATGTAGGGAATAGTTTCAGGACAACATTAATAAAGCTACTGCCAGACAAGAAGCCATTGAAGCACAAAAGTAAAAGCAAGATTTAACTGCAGCAGAAATACTCATGGCTGCATTATAGGAAAAGCATTTCCAAATAATTCATCATGACAGAAGATTTGTAATAAGATCCAAAGTTGGTTAGTGTCCCATCCCTGGAAGTGTTCAGGATGGATGAGGCTTGGAGCGAGCTGGGACAGTGGAAGATGTCCCTGCCATGGCAGGGGTGGAATGAGATGAGCTTTAAGGTCCCTTCCAACCCAAAGCATTCTGTGATCCTATCAAATTAAGTATTGGTCACCATCACTCCCAGGCATGATGACTCCAACATCCTGTTCCAATGCCTGACAGCCCTCTCAGGGAAAAAACTGCTCATAATCTCCAGTCTAAACCTCCCCTGGTGCAACTTGAGGTGGTTTCCTCTCCTCCTGTGGCTTGTTACCTGGGAGAAGAGAGCAACAATGTCTCCCCTCAGCCTCCTTTTCTGCAGGCTAAAGAAGCCCATTTCCATTTTTCCAGGCAGTAATTGAAACAACAGCAGAGCACAGGGGACAGCCGTGCTGCTGGCAGGAACAGCATGGCAGAATAATGCCATTAGCTAATGGATACATCTCTGAAGAGAAACTTTCCCATTCCCTGAAGCTGCCGTGGAAGTGTCAGCCTTACCCACCCTCCAAAGGAGGTTGGAAGATGCAACTTCCCAGTGAGAAAGGGCAGCTCCCCCTGTGCAGGGGAAGGTTGGAGGGATTCCTCCTTGCTGCCTGCTCCAGGAGCCAAGCAGCAGAGCTGAGCTGGAGCAGAGAAGCCATCCCCCCAGGGCAGATGTAAAGGGAAAGCCTGGGAACAAGCTGTGACTGCAGCACAATTAGCAGATGTGTGTGAGCTCCCGGGGCAGCACAGCTCCACTGCTCTTCACGCAGGACAAGCTGTGAAGTGACAAGCTCACAAAGAGCAGAGCTGACACTCCAGGCATTTTCAGATGCTTTGGCACATTTGGAGCAGGATTCACTCATGCTCCACACAAAATGTTCACAAGTTTTAACTAACAGATGGTGCTCTGCTCATGCTCTGTACCCAGAGCCAGGAGTCATTTTTAAACCTCTGCAAATCCCTGCAGCCTTCAGCAGGGCTTCTCTTCACTGCAAACCCTTGAAAATGACTAACACCTCCCATAAATCACTAAGTATTGAATCATTTACTTGCAAAAGAGAAAAAAGGTCCTGTTTGTACCAACCACTTTCACAGAAGCCACTGCAAATGCTCACATTAAACAGAAACTGAAAAGTTTAATTTTAAAATCAGGCTTAATTTCCTACAGAGCATGATAATTGTTTATGAGCTCTAAAAATCTCCTCCACTCCTGCTTTAACCAAAGGATGAATAAAAGATGCCACACACATACAGACCAGCATGGAGTAAAGGATGTTACCTGTACTTTTTCCTGAAGTGCATTATAAACCTGATAGATAGCCCTGATGTCCTTCATCACTCCATCTTTGTCAAAAAAATCAGTACTAAAAACAAAAACAGAGCAGAAATCATAAGTGAGAAAAGACAATACAGGTTTCTAACTCATGCTGTATTTGAATTCCTGTTAAGCAATCTATAGTTGTGTTTTTAAAATTTATCTTATTGCTAAATATGCTATTTTAGCAATATTATATTGCTAAAAATGTACCATGCAGTCATAAAGAAAAATTTGGACAGCAGCATATTCAATACCAAAATTCCTTCTGGAACAATAAAGTCTCATTCATTTGAATGAGATTAAACTTGTGCCAAAACCTTTAAGCTTGTATCATTTAATTGTTAACAGCCAGAAGAGCTACTTGGAATTGATGGCATTTATATGAAAATACTTAAAACATCAAGAATTCAATGCTTCTGAGGCAGAGTTCAAGTGCACACAGAATTCCTTGGGGAGGTGGGTGGAAATCAAGTCAGAAGCTTCCAGCATGAAGGGCCCCAGCATGGACTGGCCACACCAACTCTGCTTTTCTGAAGAGTGCACCGAGTTTCCTTGGTTCTTCTAAAAGATCCAATTCTAACCAGGAAAAAAAAGCACTCTGGAAACTGATCACTCTCCTCCAGAACTGGTATTTTGCTGCTCAACATGCACATCTGTAGTATTCTCTGTGAGGTACAGAGTGTAGAGCTTGATGACTACTTCATTTAAAAAGGAGAAGTCCTTACCCGTGTTCCTTAATAACTTTGGCATAATTCTGAGAAGTATTTGGCACTGAAGAAACTTTGTATTCCTGTTGACTAGTGTTGCCTAAATTAGGAATAGTAAGTGACACCCTTTGATTATACCTGCAGAGAAAGTTCAGAAAGATTTCTTAATTCATTTGAAAGAGATTCTTTACAAAAGCCTCGATATTATCCCACCCCTCTGATGATGAGAACTCATCTAATTTAATATTACAAGTTCAAAATAAATGCAGGATCAAAAACTCCCTTGGGACAGGGCCATCTCCACACCTCTTAGAACCTTTGAAATGTACACTCAAACTACCAGAGATACATTCAGATCCACTAGAAGAAACATGGTAATTTCTGATGTCTCTTAAAATAGATTTTTTTTCTCTAAATCTGATGATTTAGAGATTGAAAAGGATTTTTGCTCACCATAATTTTAATTTATAAATTATTTGCACTAAAAAAACCTCCAACAAATGTCATCATTAACAAGCACCCTAAGACTGGACAAACACAAAGCCTTCTTTAAGTGCAACTGTACAAACTCCTACGTAGTTTAAAGAACAGCAGTAAAAAGCAGAACAAAGGGTGAGGACTGGTTCACTGACAGAGTCTGCTTACCTTCTGTTTGGTCTAAAAAGCACATATTCTAAAGCATGAGTTGAGTTATTTGCAGTGGAAATGAAGCTGAAGAGAAGGAAGACGAGATCAGGCACTCCAAGGATGTGTGTCAGCTGCTTGTGGATGATGTGCTCTCTGTAGGACATCTGCTGCTGAGTGTTTCTCCTAAATCTGTACCAGCCAATAACGTTCTGCAATCAAAGAACATCAGGAAAAACCCACAGTGTTACCTGAGGGACACAAATTTACCTTCTGACAACACAGGGGCTGAAATTGTGGTATCACCATTACCCAAAAGCTTTAGGACAACAAAACAAACTGAATCCCTCGAGATTTGAGTTTGAGATGGTCAATACAGCCCTACCCTTTTGGAGACCTACACTTAAATCCTTTGCATTTCTTCAGGGAAATTAGACATTGCCCCCAGTTTAATCTAAGCACCACAAATCCAACAGCTTCTGTACAGGATAAACCCAGGATCAAAACAAACCGTCAGATTTGTGAAGGGAAGTATTTATTCTAGTTAACTACCTTGTGGTTTTTTTTTCATTTGTTTTCCAAACCCACTTTTCTAATGCCTACAACAGGAGGAAAAGATAGAAAACTTACTTTTCTTCGGTCTTTGAGAATCCTGTCCAAACTCTCCTCATTAACTTTGCCTGCATAGTCATAAAAGCTTGAACAAGAAGGAAGAGAGAAAGGCAGGTACAGTTTATACACACATATTATACACAGAGTAAATAATTTATACTTTGAGTGTTCCAAAAGTAGATGGCATTCTAGACAATACAACTTGCAGAGCCTGACTTTTACCAACAGAAATGCACTGTGCCATTTTATTTTGACCAGCATTCTGTAAAACCCTGCTTTGATACTCAGAGATCTACCAGCCCAGAAGAAATGAAAGTAGGGCCACTTTAGATGCAATTCCAAGCCAATTTCTTGAGCTCCAATCCTGCCATTGCACTCACATGGCTGGGTCCTTGAAGCCAAAAGAGTCAGCAATAATTCAAAGTATCATGGTCATTCCAGATGGTTCTGCTTCCACAGCTGAACCCAAACCCTGACATGTTCTTATTTTGTGGATATGACAGATTTAGGAATTTATAAATCTACCTATGCAGACAGGTTTAGAAATTTAGGTAGATCAGAGTGCATGACAAAAGGAAAAACATTTGAAAATAGACTCCTCCTTGGTCTCTTGCAAGAGCTGACACTAACACTTAAAGCAGTGCAGGAAAACGCTCTGGTTTAGGGGTCTATGACTTCAGCTTTTGGGGGGTGGGGTAAAAACCCACCAAATCCTGAGCTCAGTGCTTGGCTGGTAAATAAGGCTGGAAATACCATTTGTGTAAGTTGCTGGGAAAACTCGAGACTACAACTAATGAGCAATTTGAGACACTATGTTACATCTGCACAACCTTTTCAATTCCTGTTTGCAGTATTTATTTATAATCCTGGTAAGCAGTGGATATCCAACTCTTTCTGGGCTTTACAGGAATAACCAACAGCACGCTCTGGCCCTGATCAAAAGTGTACAAGCTGTGAGAGTTTCTGGTGCTGTGCAGTAAATGAATCCATCAGCTTTCCAGGCAGGGACATCCTGCCTGCTCCCCTCCCTCCATCAGCTCTGGCACTAACAAGCAGTTCCTTGCCTGGGGGAAGCAGGGAACGTGACCTGTGTGCTGCACAAAGCATCCCTGGGATCCAGGAGGAGCTCACCAGACACTGGGATATTCTCTCCAAGTGTGGAGTCTGCAGCATTTAAATCTCTGGGTTCAGAGTAGCCTCTCTGTGATTATCAACCAGCAAGTGACTGACTGCAGCTTTTCTCTTTAATGCAACCAGTGTCAATCATCATGTCTAAGCTACTGTGTCTTCTTAATTGGCTGGAAAGCTCTCAAGACAAGAGGAGATTAATTGGGAATTCCTTCTCAAAAGGAGTTCTAGACAGTGCTTTGGAAGCCATCACTGTGTAACAAGTGAAGGCTATAGAGAAAATCTACATGTAAATAGATGGAAGCTGTTAAATAGAATATATTAGGCCCATATTTAATTTAAATTCTGAAGTTCAGGAGATCAGAAGGCAAAAATAATGAGAAAGCTGAAATTTTTACATTAATTAGTCAGTGCAGGTCGGTACCACCCAGCACAGACACACTTGTTAACCCAGCAAGTTACCAGGGTTAGGGCACACAGGGACCCACCAGGCCCAGGCACAGCCAGCCTGAGACTACAATAATTCAAATTGATTTTGACATTCATCCTCATCATCAGAGTGATATGAGCTGACCTGAGTGCTGCCCTACCTCCACCAGCTGCATGAGGTTAAAATCCAAAGAGAGAGAGAGAAATAAACCCCTTCCAAGCTGCCCTACAAATGGAAACTTTAACTCTGATTGTCATGGCTGGTGCCATTTCTGTGTGTTTCTGTAAAACCATCAGATGAGCAAACACTGGCAGGGACATTTGAAATGCTAATACATTGCAGGGAGCTCCCTATTTTTATATTCTGCAGCCACCACCACAGCAAGACAACAAAAGAAGCTTACCTAAAGAGTTTTGAACAAGGCTCATGGTTATGGATTTCTGCAACAACAAACAAACAAAGAAAAAAAAGAGTGACATATGTCCAACTGCTCCTGGCAAAGAGAAATTACAGGGGCATATCTTGCATGAACTTTCCACATCAGAGCTACTGAGCAAGAAATATTTGTGTCAGACCACACACTGCCCTTAATGTCTCAACACAATGACACAGCACCATCCCCAGAAAACTGCCCTCACTTTACCATTTGCCCTTTTACACGGAAAAATATTTTAATAAGCAAGGCAGACACTTGCTCAGATACACAGAGCCTCAAACACACACTTCTGATGCTATTTGATAGTTACAAACTCCTCACAAAGGCATTTCTGATTTTTGTTTTCTTTTTTCTACACCTTTCCACAACAGCTTACTTGCATCCATATACATTGTTTATTACAGCAGCAAGGAATAAAAAAGGGATGGGGAAGAGAATCTCTGAGATATTATGTAAAGAGGCAAGACAAAGAGAATCTCTAATGAGAAAAGGGGTTAAAAGCAATTTCAAAACATTTAGCTGCACTTTATAATTCTGTTACATGAAATATTAAAAAGTCAGGGCAGTGTTTTTTCGTTGGAAAGGTTGTGATAAATGCTGAGAGGCTTATTTAACCAGCAAAGGTTGTAACATGCCAGCAATCTCAGGGGAGAGGGAGAAAAGAGTAAAAACCCAATCTTACATTGTTTTTCCAACACCAAGCATGATTTATTTTTCCACTGGCCAAGTGGAAGGTGTCCCTGCCCACGGCAGGAGGTGGAACAGGATGGGCTTTAAGGTCCCTTCCAACCCAAACCATGCTGGGATTCTGTGAGGGCACAGCACAAACACAGCCAGCTCCCCCAGCAGAAGCCCCTGGAGCTGAGCAGTAACTTTGTCCAGGCTCTGCCACCCCAGCAGAGGCACCAGAGGACGATCACAGCTCCCAGAACAGCAGCCAGCTCACAGCCACATCTCAGCACATTTGGTGTCTATCAAAACAAGGCCCTGAGCATCCACTCCAGGCACCCTGCCCAACAAACTGCACGTCCTCACTGGCAAAGACTCCTCAGGATGCTGCTGCTGGAGTTACTGACTCCCTTTATTTGACAGAAAATTGTATCAACTCTAATATTTTCACACCATCACGCAGGCATCTGTGCAAACAATCTGCTGACAAAGCCTCTAAGTACAATTATTCCAACTTAGACCAATCCCTTCCAGCAAACACACTGACTGCAGCAACATTCTGGATTCTTGGGTAATGATGTTGCTACACAGACCTTGAGTTTTGAGAAACAGGAAGCAAGAAACCTCCTGCTCAGACCCCATGAAGCAGCCAACATTTTAAATTTAAGGTTTGCACATATATTTATGTTTCTAGCACACATACTGTGTACACACACTTATATATTTAAACACCACTGAGGAGACACAAAAGAAAGATAAAAGTCATCTGTGACAACAGTGCCACAAAAGTGTCAATCTTGTGAGCTGAACTGGGAGTCCAAGAGTTAATTTTGATTTGTAAATATTGAAGTGAAAATGGCAAATTAAAAAAAATATCCAGGAATGAATAATTTCCATTCTCATGAAATCACTGTGACCAATAATGTGACAAAGGGGTGATTTGAAAAGGGAGCAATTTTTAACCCCACAAACACTTGGTTTAGGAAACCAGGCCAAGGCTGCAGGTGGTGACATCACTGCCAACAATAACCAAGATCAGTGACCACTGAAGGGCAATTTAAATTTAATTTAAAAACCTACAAATGGCTGGCTCTGTCAGTTTTGTCAGCACACACAGAGCCATCAGCAACACTCTGATAGTGACTACAAAAAATGCTACACCTTTATTTTCTGTAATCCAGCTCATAACTGACACTCCAGAGTCAATTTACCCCCCATGTTCTCTCAGGAATAACCAGACAGGAAACTCCTCAACCCTCTGGAGTCCAGAGCACAAAACCACCACCACTGCAGGGGGAAATCTCCTGGATGTAATGTGATATCTCTGCACCTGTCCATAGATCACCTGTCTTGTGTCAGAATAACTTCTGAGAGTCACTCCAGAGCTGTTTGTGTTTTCACTGAGCTTTGTGCACACCCTGCTTTGTTATCTGGGATCACATTCACAAAGCCAGGTCCTTAAGGAGGTTTAAATATGCTTTAACAGCTGGTTATATATCCAGAAACAAAAAGGCAGTTCATCTCAGGGCTTTCCTATTTTCTATAAACCAAACATGCATCAGCTTCTCCCTCATGTCTAAAACAATCTCCTTCAACCAACACTTCACAGCCAGATCTTTGATCTTTGTTCAGTTTTTACAACACACCAGCTGTACAGAACTTGTGCTGATCAACAAATTGCCTGACAAATATTCCTGGTCCAGCCCTGCTGTGACAGTTTATGGTGTCACCAACTCCCAGCCATCCACCCAAACCTGCTGCTGAAAATCTGCCCCTTTCAGTAGCAGTAAATGAATTAATTTTAATTAATTCGAGCAATGAATTCATTTTATTTTGAGCACATGCTGTATTTAGGTAACTGTATCAAGCAGGAAATTCCCCACAGTAATTTTTCCATATCTTCAATGCATAATCTTTCCTCCATAAAAGGAGGAGCATAAAACCCCAGTAACTTGTAAAGATTTGTTTCCTCTCCTCACATCTCAAGCACAAACACAGACACACTGTAGCAAACGTGATCCTGGAAGTCTGACACGCCCTGTGATGGTCTCACAGGAGAAGCAACTCTCAATCAAACTTCAGAAGGATTTTGAGAAGGACTCAGAGTTACACCACTTACCTATCACTTGTAGAAATTCAGTGTTGCTGATCTGTGAATCACTAATGCTGAAAGTCTCTTCTTGTCTCACCTCTCCCAGCAGAAATCCTTCCTGCAATTTTAAAAGAAAAAACAAAAAGATTAAAAACAGAAAAAGAAATCCACGATATGCAGTCATTTACTGTAACTTTCCTAGCTTCAAACTGAACCAAAGATGAAGTTTGAAAGGCCCATCTGAGCTGCAGTGGGTACAAACTGCCCTGAGGTTTCACCAAAGCTGGTTTTCTGCTTTGCCAGCATCCTTTGACAGCACTGCAGGGATGGGTTGTCCAAAAGGAACATTCCACACACAACTTACACAAGGCAAACCCATCACAAAAGGGAAGGATCTGCCCCAGCCCCAGCTATGGGGGAAGAGAAGGAGGCCTGAGCACGAACATGCTCTGCTCCAGCAAAGCCAAGGGAAGAGGAGTTCAAACCCGCAGGGACTTACACAGATTTTAGTGTTGGAGACTGGGCTGGACCCTGAACAACAGCAGGGATTGCAAAACCCAGAAGGCAATTTAGAAGTAAGGCAATTTTAAGGTAAATTAATTTATTCTCCATCCCTACCCAAAATGAAGGAGGAGACTGAGCTGGGATCAGGAGGTTTTGGCACAAGGTGCAGAGGAAAAGAGCAAGCTCAGGCTAAAAACGTGCCAACAAAACCGAGGGATTCGGGAACACCCCGGCTCTGCACTGCGCCCGGGCTCAGTCGCAGCTGCTGGAAAACAGCTCATGGAGCTTTTACAGGAGAGATTTCCCCCCACAGACAGAGTCCTGCGGGAGCCCCACCCCGCGGGGAGCACCCGGGGCACCCCACATCCCTCCCGGCACCCCACATCCCGGGGAACAGCCCGGACATCCCACGGGGAGCACCCCTGGTACCCCACATCCCGAGGGCAGCATCCCACGGACCCCACATCCCGCTCCGACACCTCACACCCCGCCCGGGCACCTCACATCCAGGGGAACAGCCCGGATATCCCACGGGGCAGCACCCCACGGAGCCCACACCCCGCTCCGACACCTCACACCCCGCCCAGGCACCCCACATCCCGGGGGGAGCACCCCGGGCACCCCACATCCCGGGGAGCAGCCGACACACCCCACATCCTACCCGGGAAGGAGCAAACCGGGCACCCCATACCCCGGGTACCCCGCGGAGCATCCGGGGAACCCCACATGCCGGACACCCCACATCCCGCGGGGAGCCGCCCGGACATCCCACATCCCGCCCGGACACCCCACATCCCGCCCGGACACCCCACATCCCGCCCCGCTGTGTCCGTCTGGGGCCGCCCCCGCCCGCTGTGACCCGCGGCCGGGCCCCACCGGCGGCGGCGCGGCCTAGAAGCTCCGCAGCGCAGCCGCCGGCCGGGGTACAGCGTGAGGGAGCCCCGCGAGGCCGGGGCGGCGGCGGGGGGCACGTACGTGGTCGGCGCTGCTGTTGGCGCTGCAGTAGCACACGGAGCTGAAGGTGTAGCCGGAGATGGACGCCGCCATGACGGACACACCGCCGCCGCCGCCGCCACGGCACACGCGCGCCGGACGCACGCCCGCTTCCGGCGGCGCCGCGGGGCCTCATGGGGAGTGTAGGCCCGGGGGGCAGCGGGTACCCGCAGGGGAGGGGTGGGAGGCTGCGGGAGCGGTCGGACCATTGAGTTCGGAACAGACCGCCGAGCCCATGGAGCCCAACCGGTGACCGATCGCCACCTTGTCACCCAGCCCAGAGCACTGAGTGACACGTCCAGGGGTTCCTTGGACAGCTCCAGGGGTGGGGACTCCACCACCTCCGTGGGCAGCCCTTTCCAAACTTTAACAATCTCTTCTGTGAAGACATTCCTTCTGATATCCAACCTGAGCCTCCCCTGGCCCAGCCTGAGGCCGTTCCCTCTCCTCCTGTCCCTGTTCCCTGGGAGCAGAGCCCGACCCCCCCGGCTGTCCCCTCCTGGCAGGGATTTGTGCAGAGCCACAAGGTCCCCCCTGAGCCTCCTTTTCTCCAGGCTCACCCCCTTTCCCAGCTCCCTCAGCCCCTGCTGGGGCTCCAGCCCCATCCCCAGCTCCGTTCCCTTCCCTGGACACACTCAGCCCCTCAGTGTCTCTCGTGATGAGGGACATTGATGTGCTGGCGCTTGTCCAGAGGAGGCCACAAAGGTGATGAGGGAGATGGACCCCCTCTGGAGCCAGGCTGGGAGAGCTGGGGGTGCTCACCTGGAGAGGAGAAGCTCCAGGGAGAGCTCAGAGCCCCTGCCAGGGCCTAAAGGAGCTCCAGGAGAGCTGGAGAGGGACTGGGGACAAGGGATGGAGGGACAGGACACAGGGAATGGCTTCCCACTGCTAGAGGGCAGGGTTAGACGGGATATTGGGAAGAAACGCCGTGGTTCATACACACGGAGCCGTACAGGAGGCGACTGTGCGGCAGTGCTGTTTTATCACTCTTTATTTTCTTATTAAAACACCTTGCAACAAACCTTGTAACAGCAGTAACGTCTGTGACATTTGCAACGAACAGATATTGAAAAGAATAAACAGTTCTTTTAAATACTGCACGGATTTTCACGGAATCACGGAAGGGTTTGACTTGGAAGGGACCTTAAGGACCATCGACTTACAACCCCTGCCATGGGGCAGCGACACCTTGCACAGACCGGGTTCGCTCCACGCCCCATCCAACCCGGCCTTGGGCACTCCCAGGACGGGATTTTAGGTGACCGCGGGGGTTAGAAAAGATGAGAAAAGAACAAAAAACGCGGCAGGTTTCGGAGCGGGCCGTGTCCCCCCCTCACGGCCGGATCACCGAGCCCGGGTCCTCCCGCTCGGGAGCGGCCGCGGCCGCTCCGCCCTCAGCGCTCGCTGGTTCCGGGGCGTGCCGGGCATGGCGCTGGCCGGGGACGAGCCCTTCAGCCCCTCGGTGCTGGGCACCAGGGAGCAGTGAGTGCCGGGGCACGGGGCGGGCACCGGCTGTGCCCCGCCGGGGGCGGGCGCCGGCTCGGGACGGGGCTCGGAGCCGCCCGCGCTGTGGAAGGCGGCCCTGCCCGCGGCGCGGGGAGTGGAAATGAAAGGTCTTTAAGGTCCCCTCTCAACACGAACCGGCCTCTGGTTTATGTATTATTTGTTTGTTTAGGGATTCTGTAAAGGGGCGCTTCTGCACAGAGGATAGAGCCTTCCCACCGTTTCATAGAATCGTGGAATGGTTTGGGTTGGAAGGGACCTTAAATCCCATCCAGTGCCACTCCTGCCATGGCAGGGACACCTTCCACTGTCCCAGGCTGCTCCAAGCCCCGGTGTCCAACCTGGCCTTGGACATTCCAGGGATCCAGGGGCAGCCACAGCTGCTCTGGGCACCCTGTGCCAGGGCCTCACCACCCTCCCAGGGACCAATTCCTTTTCAATATCCCATCCAGCCCTGCCCTCTGGCAGTGGGAAGCCATTCCCTGTGTCCTGTCCCTCCATCCCTTGTCCCAAGTACCTCTCCAGCTCTCCTGGAGCCCCTTTAAGGCACTGGAAGGGGCTCTGAGGTCTCCCTGGAGCCTTCTTCTCTCCAGGTGAATCCACCCCTGGCTCTCCCAGCCTGGCTCCAGCCTTTGGAGCATCTCCAGGCTTTTCCTGGACTCTCTCCCACATGTTCATGTTCTTCTTATGCTGAGGACCAGTGCCTCACCACCCTCACAGCCAGTTTCTTCCAAATATCTAGCCTAAATATGTCTTTCCATTTTTCTTCCCATCCCTCTTTAATCTAAATATTTCCCAGTATTGATTATGATATCCTCTCCTTTCTTCTCCCTCGACTCCAGCTGGGATGCTGCCTACGAAAGAGAACTGCAAACTTTTCAAGACATTGGAGATACCGGGGAAATCTGGTAAATAAAATAACTCCTGCAGAGTGTTTCTCTTGTTTCTTTACCGTAAAAGACATTGCAAAACCACAGCCAGCAATTCCACGAGCTGCTGACAAAATGATGGGGAGTTTTACCATTGAAACCAGCAGTTCTTCTCTTGCCCAATTTCACAGTGCAGGTTGCTCAGCTGCACTTGGACAAGTGTCATTACACAGAAATTGAGCTGGTAATTGAGGTGTGTGTTAATGACATACGTGGTTTTTATCCCTGAGCTCAGGTTTAACTACACAAGTTGCCCTTGCTGCTTCCTTTTTAAATATATGGATGTTTTCACCACCCAGAGTTGGTGTTTCAGTGAATTTAAAGGCTGCAGGATTAATTTTCATCTGAACAAAGCAAACACGGAATATGAGCTATGGCAGCTTTTACTTTAGTAACAGTTAAAAGGGCTTTGCAAAAGCTGGAGAGAGTGAGTGATGAAATAAACTTGCTGTACCTTTTGCACTTTTTTTTTTTCCTGCTTTAATTACCTGAGCCTTTGTTTTTTCCAGGTTTGGAGAAGAAAGCATGGTGCGCATAATCAGGTGGCTGGAAAAGCACAAGGTCCCCCTTGACAGCTCTGTGCTTGACATTGGGACTGGGAATGGAGTTTTACTGGTTGAATTGGTTGGTATTTTGCAAAGTTTGTGTATTTTTTTATACAGAATCAGAGCAGTTTAAATACACAAGTGGCAGTGGTAATCATGGGGAGCTGTAACCTCTGTGGAATGCAAAAAGTGTCAATACTTCAGGCTTCAAAATTTGAAGTATTTCTCTAAATCAATCAGCCTGAGCATCCCTTGTTTTAACTTTACCTTCCTGTTTCCCCACATTTAAAACTGCATTTCTCCCATTGTTGTGTAAACTCCCCCATATAAGGAAATTAGGTTGACTAATTTCCAAAGTACCCTCATGTACAGAGCCAGACCCTTTCTCTGCACTCAGTTCTGATAATAGCACTCATTATTGATATAAAAAAGCAGGTAAACCCAAGGGCTTTTATGTCAAGAACTTCAAAAGTTGTTAACACTTCTTTTAAAGAAAGTGTCCATTTCTGTCAGGGTGGGAAATCTGATCAGGTATGTTCTGAAGTGTTACGATGTTTTTGTTGTGCACAAGATGTTCAGGAGTTCCAGTTTTGGGGGTTTTTTTTCTATTTTTGATTGATTTTTTTTGGTGTAATACTGCAGGGGAGTTGGTAAAGAAAGGGGCTGTCATATTGTCACAGCTTCTGTTATTTTGAATTCCCCATTGGTTCCATTAGTTCTTGGAGGAATTGGAAGGACTGAAAGCCAAAGTCAGGTTTGAAGTGGATTTTTTTTTTAACATGACTTTGATTTTAGGAGACTTTAAAGCCTTTATGGAGACTGGCTGCTACACCTCAGCACAGGAGAATTGATGTCACCAAAAGCAGGAATTGCTCATCTCACTAAGAGAAATTTGCCTGATAATGGTGATCGTTGAGTGCAGTGATAGCTCTATCGTGGTTGAAGTACCCAACAGAAAAATCTTATTTGTAAGACTTCAATTTTACACTGACTCCACTTGCAAATGGGAAACTGATTTTTCATACTATAATGGAAAAAATGACAGGCTGATAGCTTTTAAAAACTATTAACTCCTGTGAGAGAACCCTCCTCCCTTACATTAAGCACCTCACAGTAGTGTGGTTTCTTTCATAGGAAATTTTCAGTCCAGTTCCCTCTTGAAAAGTGGCTTCAAAAATTACCTTGTTTGTTTTTGCTAAATAATTCAGGATCTCACTTGCTTAGTTGTTGTAAAAGGAATTTTTTGTGTGTTAGCTGCAAGGCTTGGAAGTAGAGTTGGAATTCTTGTTCTGCCACAGGAGTTGGGCTCCATCGTGGGATAGAAATGGCAATACAGGAAAAAACTCAGTTATAGGGGACATTATTAGCAGCTCTCTGCAAGGGAACTACTTGAGGGCACATAAGTATCACATAAGTGGCACCCCTTGCTGTTTTTATATGTTTAGTAGGCTGTGGTCCTACCCCTGTGAACTTCAGGGATCTGGTAGATTGGATTTGTGGCATAATTCTTTTGCCTTCCAAAAATCCCAGCTCTTCTGAGGAAACCTTGCTGCCACGGAAAGCTCTGGCCTCCTCTTATTTTTATAAGTAATGTGGGAGCCACCAATATTGAGGAACTTCTCTGGGGTGGAGAGTGTTCACCTGAGTGGGGGTGTCAGCCCTAAACACAGGGCAGAGCTGATAATGCTCCAAACTCCTTCTGCTCTTCAAGCTGCTTCAAGAAGCAGCAGCAGAGTGCTGCTAAATCACCTCCAGGGCAGCAGGCCAGCTGCAGGGTGCAGCTTGGTCACCTTTGGCACGAGTGAAGGATCCCTTTCCTGTCACAGTCAGGCCCTACAGGTTCTGCAGCATTTAATGTTGTTTATCTGTAAACCTTCCTTCTCTGCCCCCGAGACTAGAGGAGTGAATGGGAACTCCCTGAAGTGACTCAAGCCTTTCCTTTGCAAACAGAGGAGCTGTTGTGGGAACCACTCCTCCACCCCCAAACCTTCAGCACAGGCATCTGAGGAAGCCTGCTTTGCTCCAGGGAGGAACGTGGGCAGGAGCCTGAGCAATAAATGTTCTCCATCCCATGCAAACAACAGCGTCTTTGTGTTCAGCTGCAATTAGCCCTCAGCTCAGAACAGCTGGTTAGCACCGAGCTCAGGCCTGAGGGGCTGCTGCAAGGAGGAAGGACAGTTGTGGAAACTCCTCATCCCTTTTCCTGGCAGTTGAGGTGTCAGCCTCTGGAACAAGCAGACAGGCAGCTGGATGCTTAACACCACTCCATGTGTTTTTTCCAAACCCCAGCCTCCTCCCTGTCTCTGCTGTGACAGCCTGCAGCTGGCCAGAGGAGCAGAGCTCTTCCATCAGGTTTGGAACTTGCCAGAGCCACTGACACACGGGATACCCTGAGCTTGTACCTTCTACCCTGAGCTGGTCCCTTCAGCTTCTGCCTCAGAGCAAGGACATGTGTCCCTGCTGCCCTCCCACGTGCCCAGCTCCAGCTGAGGCCAGGAGCCCACCTGCTTTGCCAAAGTGCTGCTGGGATCTCACTGAGTTCCTGAGTTATCCTTATCTCCAGCAAATTTAGATTAACAAAGTCTCTGTGTGCTATCATATGTGGTGCATAACCTGCCTGAAAATTGCTGATACAGACACCTGGCAGCATGCAAATAGTTGTATTCAAATAGACATTAGCATGAATAATTAGCAAAATGTATGATTTTGCAGTGGATTTCTGTCCTAGTGCAGTGTATTACATCTTTTGGCTCTTAAAATTTGGGTTATAAACTAAATAATTGCTCAATCTCCAACGTTACATGTCAAAGAGGTTTTTTCCCTTGTTTTGAAGCATCTGTCACATGTCGTCACTGAAAATTTCCTGGTTTCTAAGTTACTTTTGGTGCAGATAAGAGAGCCTGTTCTCCTCCAGGTGTTACTTTTCACCATGGTGCTCAGTTTTCCACTTGACATAAAGCAGCTTTCAGTCACCAGTTCTTTCGGTAAGGTTTTTGGGCAGAATAAAGTTATTTCAGCTCATTCAGCTGAAATTCAGTTGAGCTCTTGTAATGCCTTCCGGTATAAAAATGAGTAAAAGGTGAGTTGTGTTTTTTTTCCTGTTATTAAGAGGAGAAGAAATGAGATGGATTATAGGTAGAAAATGTACTGGCTGGATAAAAACAATTGCTAGCACACTGATTAAGATTCTCTGCTTCTGTCTAGGCAAAGTCTGGCTACATGAATCTCACAGGGATTGATTATTCACCTTCTGCCATACAGCTTTCAGAAAAAGTAAGAGAGAAAGAAGGGATGTCTAACATTAAATTAAAGGTAAGTCTTGAGAGAAAGGTAATTGAGGAAGTAGAAAGCAATTGAGCCCAAGATTAAACGAGCTAATTGATATTCAGATGTACTCAGTGTACAAAATGAATGATGTCTTTTGAGATTCATTGTGAGAGAACTCTACCCAAATAAATCTATTTCCGGGAGGATTTTTGGTCTTTGTTTTTTGTTTGTAGCAGTCATTAGGGCTAACGAGATTTTGGAACAGGCAGCAGAGTAGTGGCTTACCAAGTGGCAAGTTCTGTATTTTAGCTGCTACATTCTGAGTTTCAGACTTGAGGCAGAGGAAGAAATCCTTAAGTGATAGGATCCCTGCCAGTAGCTGAACAGGAGGAAGGCTGAGAGGCCTTGCTGGAGCAGGGGTAGGAGCAGATGACCTCCAGAGGCCCCTTCCAGCCTCAGCCACGCTGGGATTCTGTGGCTGCCTGTCATTCTGAGCTCTCTGCTGCGCTGTTCTACCCTCCTGCTCCGTACCTGTGTGATGTCTCTGCTCCTGTGTGTCAGCTGTAAAATCTCTCTGTGGCAGGCTCTGTCTGTTCTTCTGCATTTGTGCAGCGCCTGGCACATGGCAGGGATCAAAGTACAAATAATGATTTAAAGAATGGGCTTCAAGTGTGTTAGTTTGAGCTTTAGATTACAGCAAATAGATCATCACACAATGTGTAGAGAAGAAAGACGCTGCCATGGCACTGCGAGTTGCCCTTCCCCGAGCACACCCATTGTCAGGAGTGAAGCTTTGAATCCTAAAGCCTTGCTTTGCATTAAAGATTCAGGAGCTGCCGAGCAGAAGGTTGTTCTCACAGCTGCAGACTTCTGGTTTAGGTAGAAGACTTCCTGGCCCCCTCAGCTGAGCTGTCAGGCTTTGACATTTGCATTGACAAGGGGACTTTCGATGCCATAAGCCTCGACCCCAGCGACGCGGCGGGGAAGCGGAAGCTGTACGTGGGATCCCTGTGCAGGGTGCTGAAACCAGAGGGCTTCTTCCTCATCACCTCCTGCAACTGGACCAAGGAGGAGCTGCTGAACGAGTTCAGAGAAGGTGAGCAGCTGAACAGATTCCCTCTGCCAGCGTGGGGTTGCTGAAGGAAGGGATGAGGGAATTCTAATGTGTGCGTTAGCATATTGACTTTCCCAGATGAGGATTAGAGGAGGTAAAGCGATTAGTAAATGCTCCAGCCTGTCTTCCCTCTGTTTTCCTCGGGAGTTACAGCTCCTGTGTTTGCCAGTGCCGAGGGAGGACAGGTTTCCCGACGCTTTGGAGGTTGGGAATTTCGGTCTAATTACCCTGGGAAAGTGTGTGTGGCCTCTGATACTTTTTTGGGTCCTTGATTACTAGACCCAGTTCACCCTTTGATTGCCCTGAAGCTGGGGTAACATTGTTACCCATATTTAGGGGACTTGGCAAGTCTGTGACATTTTCTATCACTTCCCCAGCTGCCCTTTTGATCCATCTAGGAGCATTTTTTACATGCCAGTCAGCTCCTGAATCTCATGCCTGAGGCTTGAAACTCAGTGTGGATCTGAAACAACCATCCCTTCTGGGCAACCGAAATTACTGGCAAAGTTCTCATCTTTTCTGCCATTAATTTGTGCAAGTCAGCCAGCTAGGATTTTTTATTATCCATGGAAGAGTTTCAGCTGTATAAAGCAGCGATGCAGTGTAACAATACAGTCCCATAAACTCACAGATTAACTGCAAGTTTTCCAGACGAATAAAGAATGGTTTGCAAAGGGTTATCCAAGAGGCGAATCAAACGACTTCCTTCTAATAAAAGCATTTCAATTTCTGTCTGGCAGGATTTGAAATTCTGGAGGAGCTGCCAACACCCAAGTTTTGCTTTGGAGGAAGAATTGGAAACAGTGTAACAGCATTGGTTTTCCAAAGGAAAAAAGTGAGGCCATCCATCTTGGACAAATTAGATTAGATGAGAAAAGTCTGAACTTTAAACCTGACAGAAAACCTCAGACACGTGTGTAAATAAATGCTTTTAGAGTGCACAGTAAAATACTATGTATGGAGCTCTGAGGGACTATAAAACATTGCCCTAGAAACATTTCAGCTTTGCATAATGTGCCCATAAATTGTGTCCTTGCTACAACCTCACTTGTTTTAGAGGAGCTGCAGGTTTGTAAGAGAGAGGGAAATCAGATGTGCAAAATGCAGAGACCAATATAACTGAATGATATTTGTGTTTGAAACATAAAGATTTTCTGATACTTAATTTCTGTGCTGGTAAGCAGTGACTTATAGAGGATATAGACCTATAGTGACCTACAAAGCAAAAATCTCATTTCTCTGTTGTGCAGTGGAATAGGGAACAAGATTTTGCAATGTTAAGTGCTGGATCTTTGATGAACACGAGGGTAGCTGTTGAGGGAAATGAATACAAAATCCACAGCACTTTCAAAAAAGGACCAGTTGGTACTTTAAATTCAGATTTTCCAAGGTTCTCAGACTTAGCATAATTGTGTCTCCTCTGAAGTAGCTCAGCCCTTTTCCCACAGAGGGAGTGTTTTTAAGTCTCCCTTTCCTGAGTGTGTTCATGCCTGGTCAGTTCCTTTCCCTGATCTCATGAATACATAAAGGTGTGATGTTGCAGCCTCTGGTGTGTGACATGTGCCTCCTTCATTATTAACCTGCCATATAGGAATGTCTTTAGAGCCACAATGACAAGAAGTTTTCCAGTGAATTTCTCAGGCTGGATTTTAACTGCATAAATCCAAAAGAATTCAAAGCAGAACTATCCATTCCTTGTTCCTTTTTTTTTTTTTTAAATATATGTATTTTTTAAACTTCTGTGTGCAATCCTTCTGCTCAATTTCGTTGCCTTCATTTCTTGTTTTGTAATCTCAGAATATTGCTGTTGCTTGAAAGGCAGGAAAATGAGATTTCTTCATGCCTCGACAAACACATTTGCAGGTGACAATAAACTTGTTCTTTCAAACATCAAGGAGGCCCTCTTAGGCAATCAGGTTTTGTTTCACAGGCAAGGTCATGTTTGCTTATCAGGGAATTGCTTCTCCTACTTTCCACACTTCTCCCCGTTCCCAGGGCTCAGGAGATCTTTAAGGGTCAATAAATACTTCCAGTCCTTTTCCCAGGATAGGAATCAAGGCATTATTTGCAGAGTGGTGAGTCCTCCCTCTGTGATCTGTTGAGGTCTTCAAGGCAGGAATCCTACTGCTGCATCTTTTTTGCAAAATGAAATATATTCATTTGGGAGAATGGTTTATCAGCAGCGCTGAAAAAAATCAGTCCCAGAATAATTCTCTGCATATTTGGTCAGACTTGGGTTCTAATCTGAGTGTCAAAACCAAGGGCTTGTTACCATTTGGGTAACTGTGTAGTCCTGTGTTCTTCCCCCTGCCCAGCAGCCAGATGGAATGCTAGGAAATGTAAGTGGGAATTCAAACAGAGGATTTTTTTAGCATAGCAGTACAAAGGATTCAAAGAACACTACTGATAACAGCCTCAGTAAAAAGCCTGTGACATTTTTGGCATCAGGTAGAGTTAATAAAAGGAAATTTTAATTTTCAAGGACTCTGGCAGGATGTGTTTTGGGCATCTGTTTTATTCTCATCTGTAATTTTTTGCTAATGAAGGCATGATGTGTATTTAATCATGGAATGAAAATAAAATCCGGGCTGTCATGGATTTTTCTTTTAATCAATTACTTGGAATTTAACCATAGATTCCCACTTCACAAGATGTGTAAGGTTCAGGGCAAGGATTGTTTTCTCCTCATCACAGAATTGATTATTATT
This sequence comes from Sinosuthora webbiana, assembly GCA_013397395.1. Lineage (NCBI taxonomy): Eukaryota > Metazoa > Chordata > Aves > Passeriformes > Sylviidae > Sinosuthora > Sinosuthora webbiana. Next base: position 549,125 of record VXBN01005888.1, read on the forward strand.
AGTTTTTGTTCTCTGGGTAGTATTTTTATTTAACTTGTAAAGCTAAAAAATAAGCTTCTTAAAATTGCCTGAAAATAAGGATTTCTGCATCTCATCTGTACTTTGCATATTCCTTCAATCCCAAGCACTTCCAGGTGTCACTGGAGAGCAGAAAAATGCTTGTAAAACATGTTTTAGGAGCTTTATTTTAAGGCAACAGTAACCAAAGGCTTATTATTTAAAATCTGCTCTGTTGGAAACCTGGCATTTTCTGGATAATGGAGTCTAGGTAGATGCTCAAATACTGACTCAGGAGTATTTTTGGCTATGAGGATTTGGAAATTGCTTGTCCAAGACTGTCCTTGACTTGGGGCAGTTCATGTTGGCGGGAGGTTCTTGGTGGTGTGATCTCTAAATGTTGATGCATTTCAGTGAAAAAACAGAAAAAGAGGCAGAGGAATAAGCAGTGATTTAGGAGGAGCAAGTCTTTGCTGGAAGTTGGGGGGTGCTCCATGATAGTTCCTGAAGGCTGGAATCTTCATGACTGTACAGTTTCTTGGTTCCAGCTGCAGGAGAATAAATGCAGCATCTGAAACACATTTTGCTCCTATTGTTTTGCTATCAGAAAACTCTGTCTGTGATTTCACTGTCAAATATGAGGTTTGTGGGTAGTAAAACCAGCATCTTCCGTGGATCCCAGAGGTGGCTGAGCCCACAGGCTGTTCCTGCAGGACTGAGTTGAGGCTGGGTGATGCTGCGGAGCTGGCAAACCTTCCTGCAGTGGTTTTGCATAGAACGTGGGCAGAACAGAAAGGGTTTGTGTTCCCTGGTTCATTGACAGCATGCTGAAGGGTGAAATTCTTTCAGGAGTGACCTTTTATTCCTGGAAGATTGAGGATGGCTTTTAGTGCCTAAGCCCAAACAAAGCACCACCACCAACATCTGTGCTCAAACCTGGCTCCTGATGTCTCCTATTGCCAAGAAAACTGTGTCTAGGGATTCTCTTTTGAGGCATTTACTGGGAGAGGCCATTGAATTCATTGCAGGGTTTGTGCTACTGAAAGAGCTTGGAGCATTTTACGCTGGAGTTTTATGGGGCTTATCACAGAACTGAACTGTCAGGATGAAATATCTGAGAGAGGTGAACAAGTGATATTAATGAAATAATTATTGATTTGAGATGTCTGTTCTAGGAGAGTTTTTACACATGGGACTCTGCTAGAGTGAGGTAAATGGGTTCTCAAGACAGAAAGCCTTTGCCCTTTCAGCATCACAGCACTTTCTTGAAATAAGTACTCCTATAATCATTTTTATAGGGATTAAAAAGTGAGAAATACCAGACATGAAAATCGTGGCATAACTGAATGAACAGAAAAAATTCAGAGGGAAGGATGATGTTTCCTTACTCCTTGCCTTCCCTTTTGGTGACCAGCTTGTTATCTGCAAAAGAGGCATGTGCATTTGATGGTCCTTTAGGAGCAGGAATAGTCATAGGATCCCAGAATGATTTGGCTTGGAATGGACTTTAAAAACCATCTCGTTCCAACCCCCACCATGGCCTGGGACACCTTCCACTAAACCAAGTTACTCCAAACCCTCCCCAACCTGGCCTGCAGTGCTGTCCATAGGCTGTTCTAAAAATTGAATTTTCTTTTTTGAAGGCTTAGAAGATATGAAATTAATATTCTGTTCTTGAAACTCAGTATAATTCTGTGGTGTAACATGAAGAATTTCTGGGAGCTACAACTGTTTTTTAAGAGCTGTTGGGTTACATCAGAAACACCAACAGAATCATGGCAGCTGCTTTTCCAGACGGGGCCAGCATCGATGCAGCGTGTGATTACAGGCTCTCTGTCCCATCAGGAGAATATTCCTGCAAATCATTATGGAGAGAATCATTGCAAAGCATTACTGAGGCTGAAATAGCTGTTTGCATTGTGGGCTCACCTTCTTGAATTCAAACCCACTCTTGCAACACCATTTCTGAAATCTGGGAATAGCCAGCTACCTTGATTGTATCATGGGATTTGAGGTATTTAACACCTATAACAAAGGAGATTCAAGTTTGTGGTTTTGTTGTTTGGTTTTTTTTTTGTTTGTTTGTTTTTTACTTTCTACTTTTCCAACCAATGTTAAAAAGGAACTTTCAGATATTTGAGGTCTTAAACCTGCTGTTTACAGCAGAGCTCGTTATACCTGGGTGAAGGAGTGCATGTCCCACCACACAGATCTCAGGTGTGATTCTCTGGAGAGCAAACAATGTCCTCTCATACTCTTTGCATCAAAATTATTTCAGTTCTGCACTGGCTGTGAAATCTGTGAGTCCAAGGAGTCAAATGAGGGGGTGAACTGGAATCCCTCACTCAGAACCACTGGGTTTGTACCCAGGAGTGCAGGGTGAGGCGAGGTGTGCAAGGCACAGCAAGCAGATACCTGCAAAGCTGCAAAGCTGAGCTGACAAACCCTCTTTGGAGTTATTTTTATGTAAGGATGAGTTCTTGAACAGCTTTTCTGGTGCATTAGGCACAGCATGCTTCTCTTCATTGCTGACAGTGGCTTCCATGTATTTCTACATTCCAGGAATGCACTGGCAGCACTGCAGCCATTGTGAGGAAAATCTGCCTGTGCGTACACTCTGCTATGTCTGTTCTGCTGTGAGCCAGGGTGCCTGGCATAAGACTGCCAAATGTTATGTTATTTCATACCAGACGAAATCTTTAAGTGTGGTATTCAGCAATATACAGCAAAATTTTCAGTGTTTTGGCACTAGGATTGCCTCCCTGATCTTGGCATGCCGGGAGGTGGAGAACGTGGCTTGCTGCAACAATAACTGCTTCATTTTATAGGCCCTCCAAGCATTTTAACTTATGGAATCATCTCCTGTAAAATACGTGGAGAGCACAAAGAAAATAACTGGGCCAGGGCTTTGCAAAGCCGTGAGGAGATCTGCCTTTGAATTCCTGTTGCTTGCTGCCTTTTCTGAGATGAGAGGAGCGGGAGGCTGCCCTGCACAGCGTTACCTGCTCCGGCTGAATGGGTGGTGCACGGCTCTATCCCATGCTTTGGCTGCAAGTAGGCTGAGCGTGACATAACCCTTGTGCTAGCAGCTAAATTGAGGAGCTATTAATGGCTACCGAGGGCTTTCAGTGAAAGGGGATGAGGTGTTATAGCCTCCAGACAAAGGAGGAAAGGGAACTGCTGGGGTGTTTTGTTTAACACAAATAAGGGAAAAGCCAACCTGTGGCTTAATTTCCATTTGTTAGGTAACAGTATAGCTTGAAAGGAGCCCATTTCTGCTTTACTGGAAATTAAGCTGAGTGCTGTCAGGCAAAGCAGCTGCTGCCAGGTAACACATAAATTCTGGGTAATCACAAGTGCACGAGCCCGTGCTGGAGAACCAGAGCTAACAGAGCCCAGTGAAGGGACAAACCTCAGCGCAGTCACTGCAGCAGCCAGGTATGCATGGACAGTGTCATGTATCAAGTAGAGGTGAGGAGAGTGTGCATGTATCAATAAATTTTAGCTGTTGATGGGGCTGAGAACTGAAATTCGAGCAGAAGGATCTTTCACCCCAATTTTCAGTAGTAATTAGCCTCGCTGGCTGCTGCCCTACCCCAGGGCTCCTTAACTCCATGGGTGCTGCACTGCTGCTTATCCAAGGTAAGGTGATGCTTTGGGGCATGTCTGCAGCTGCCTCGGGCTTTGTGAATGATGGACAAATAACTCTGGGCTTATCTTAAACCAGTTCAGACCCCAATGTGGCTGACAAAGTGATAAGCACATTCAGGGGAGAGAAAGGCTCACGTATGTATTTCATGGGCTATTTATTTTATCCATCAATGTTTCCATTGCTCCCAGGCTGGGGCACCCAGATCAGGTGTCACGGCCTCTGCCAAGGCAGGGAGGGAGGCAGCAAACACAGAGCTCTTGCATGTGTGCAGCAAATGGCCTGTGACATAATAAAGGGATTTTTAAGTTTGGTGGAAATCCCATCGTACACAGTCAGAACTACACTCCTCATCTCAACCCTCTGCACAGCAATGCTTCTCCTGTGATTCAGGTACTTTGATCATATTAGAGATATGCTCATTCCCTGGGCATGAAATATTTGTTAAAAACACTTCTGCTTGCTGTCATTAGGCTTTTGCAAATTTGAGGATTTCCCCTGAAACTGGAGGGTGGCTCTGAAGCTGGTCTCCATTTTGTGCTCCTGGAGACCTTTGGTGCAGCCAACATGTCCCTGTGTGTACGTGGTACCCAGCACAGCTGGGAGGCTGGGACACCAGCCTGTGACTGGGACACTCTGACCCTCTGGCCCTCACCTGTGTTCTTTGCCTGGCAGGAAAAGCAGAAGGATAGACCCATAAATACCTAGGATGGCTCAGGTGCTCAGAAGGACCTGAGTCCTTGTGAAAGGGACAAACTTCTGAAATTATTGGTAACCTTGGTGTATATGACTTGAATAACAACAAAATTGGAGCAGACAGTGAAGCGTTGGAAAGGCTACATGGAAAGAAGGCTGTAACTGCAGCCAGATCCTGTGTACTGGAAGTGAAGGAAATGTTGTCTATCCACAGGGCTTAGCGCTGCTACATTGACATGGCTTAATGACTTGGACCCCAGAACTGTGGGGATCATTAGGTTTTTTCCTATCCATGGTTTCCATCCCCATCAGGAAGGCTCCCAGTCAGTGGGTAGCAAAGGCACTGACATCTGAGACAAAAACACAAATGAAATCAGCTCACAAATGAACTGAATGAATTTTCTGTCCATGAAGACTAAACTCTCTTGGCCAGTTCTTTAAAGCTTGAAAGTTATTTTTTCCCCTCTTTTCTGACAAAGGGGAAAAGCACTGTCCAGAACAAGGGCCTATGGGCAGCCAGTTATTTGAACAACATCACTGAAAATACTGTCTGTGGAAAATGGGTTTGTGCTTCAGCAACAGGCTTTCACACGTGCTGGGAATTCTCCACAGCCAGCTCATCTGCTGGGAAGCACAGAGGATGAGAGGCAGAAAACGCTGGGTTTGGAGCAAGCTGCAGGAGCAGACAGAAAACAACTTTCTGCTTGAGTCTTGGAGCCCAAAGCTGCCACGGGAATGGATTCAATTATGCTCTGAGCTTTATTGCTGAAATATTCCACTGGGAAACCATAAAAAAAAACCATTTTCAGACTTGATTCCCAAAGTTCTGGAAAAGGAGTTAGCAAGTGTTTTATTGCTACCAGTCTCAACACGTGATAAGAAAAGCAAATACTGAGTGGGATGGAGGAACATGATGCAAAAGCCCCTTCACATCATCAAACCCTTCTCCCTGTTCCTCACCCACTCAGACTGGCCACTCCTGCTTAATTTTATGTGTGCCGAGCACGGAGCCACTTTTGTTGAGATCAGCCCTCACTGTGTTGGTGGGAGCTGCTCCCTTGTTAAGAATCCGCCCGCTACTTCTGCTTGCTTCCCTCTTACCTCTTCACTGCATTAAATACTACCTGAATAGTCTTCCTCGACAGTAATTTGTTGTCCTGGGCTGTGCAGCAGCAGGGCAGGACACCGGGAGCACTGCTGAGTTCACAGCTACAGCTTCTCTTGCCATTCATGCCCTTACTTGTCCCCTGCTTGTCCCTTGCTTGTCCCTACACGCCATCCCCAGCACCGTGCCCGGCCATCCAGCCGGGTGGATGAAATTCAGCCCCAGATTCATTCCTGATGACATCTGTGTTGTCTGCTCGCATATGTTTGAGATTAATGTTTGGGCTGTGTTTTGTAATGAGCCCTAAATCTTCCTTTTAGCTGTCATGTCGTTTCCTTGTTCGCTCGTTACGCTCGCTCTCGGAAGGAGCCCGCGTGCTGTGCGCGGTGCAGCCGGCGTGGATGGAAAATGTCACTGGGAGCTCCGTGCTGCTAAAGGCCATTCCCACGGGAAGCCAAGCAGATGTAGCTCCCAGTGCTGCAGAGGGCTCACGGCCCCTTCCTAAACAGGCTTCAAGGGAACTGGAGAGGGGCTTGGGACAAGGGGCTGAACTCACAGGATGAGGGGGAACAGCTTCAAACTGACAGAAGGCAGGGTTAGATGGGATTTTGGGAAGGAATTGCTCCCTGTGGGGGTGGGGAGGCCCCGGCAGAGGGTGCCCAGAGAAGCTGTGGCTGCCCCTGGATCCCTGGAATTGTCCAAGGCCAGGCTGAATGGGCTTGGAGCACCCTGGGATATTGGAAAGTGTCCCTGCCCTGCTCATGGCATTGGTGTGGAACTACATGGTCTTCAAAGGTCCTTTCCAACCCAAACCAGTCAATGATTCTACGAAAAATTGAGAAAAATTAAGGAGTGGGATTTTTATTCACTGGTGGGTGCAGGGGCGCATGGTGTCCATCCGCGGTGTGCCAAAACTTCAGCGCTGCGTCTTGCGGGGACCTTTCAATGAGCAGCTGGTGAGTCCAGTTCTCCTGCTCCTCCCGGGGCCGGCCGTGCCACCAGGAGTCACTCTCGGCCTCCGAACGGGCCGCGGAGCCCCACGCGAGCCGCACCCGCAGCATCCCGGGCTGCGGGGCCGTGTGCGGGCGCTGATGCCGCGGCAGCGCTGCCTGCGCCGGCCCGCGGCTCCCCGTGGGGCAGCGCCGCACCGCCGCCCGAATCCCCCTTTTTTATTATTTTTGGACTTTCCCCCCACCACACACACGCTGTTTCTGGCGATGTTTAACCCCGGGGACGCCCATTCGGGGCGGCAGCCCAGGGTCTCCCCCGCCTGCCCTCGCAGCGAGCGCTCCGGTGCGCGGGTCCCCGGGGCGGGCGCTCCGCAGGTGCGGGCCGGGCTCTGCCGGCGCTGGCTCCGCTCAGGAAGTGACAAGCACATTTCCTCCTCCTCCTCCTCCTCCTCCNAGCACGGCGGCGGCGGCGGCAGCGGAGCGCGGTCGGAGCGGCGCCCACAGCCGGCCCGGCCGGGCCGCTCCGCCGCCACCGCGGGAAGCGCTCGGTAAGCGATGCCCGGAGCGCAGCGGGGCCGTGCCGCCCCGGGGGGTGCCGGAGGGGAGCGGACAAAGGGCGGCGGTGAGCCCTGCCCGGGGACGGGGCGGCTCGGAGGGGATGGGGCAGGAGGGTGGTACCCCCCGCCGCCACCGCATCCCCGCGGAGCGGGCTGGGGATGTCCGCCTTTGTGCCGTCGGGTCTCACCCCCCCCCTCCCAGGGGTGAGCGGGGGGCACCGCGGAGGAGCCGCCCCGGCGGAGCGTGGAGCGGTG